>CABHPH010111475.1:0-47500 GCA_902168325.1 Peromyscus nudipes
CTCTCTCTCTCTCTCTCTCTCTCTCTCTCTCTCTCTCTCTCTCTCTCCCAAATACCAAGAGAGACAAAACTTCATCCAGAACTGATTCTATTCTATAGGTGGGGAAACTGAGGCTGATAGGCTGGGAACTTGTGGGAGGCACAGAGAGGACCAGATGAGATTGAACCTACATTTCTAGAGACCATTCTCTACACTCTTTGCCCTGACTATGCCCTCCATTTGTTTCTTCATAGCCACACAAAACAGTCTTTTCCTACTTCCTGGACAAAGTAAACAAAAATGACAGTTCATAAACATCATGAATGACGCAGGGGCAAAACTTCGGGCCTGAGCTCTGTGACATGAAAGTGCTCCTGAAGTGTACTTAAGAGGCTTGCCCTGACAGGCACCCCAGACAGCTGCAGCCTCAGCACTGTTGAGATTTGGTCTGGGAAGTCCAGTTGTTTACATAATCAGCATCTGTGGATTGCCTCAACATCTGGGACAGCATTAGGAAACAACTATACTCTCTGGGAGGAAACTCTGTCGGATACATAATCCCTTCAGAAGATGGCCTAAGGTGCCAGTGGAAGGCTTCCTTAAAGAAATCAGCAACCAATGCAGTTGATTTGTACCTATTCAGTAAGGCAGTGGCTCTGGTGACTTCTATTATACAGAAAACATACAGACTGATAGTGGCCAGTAACCATGGACGGTTCTGGAAATCCAATGGCCACTGGCAATTCACGCTATCGGTTCTGTCCTATCTCTTTTCTGTACCCCTCTTTCCTTCTCCAGAGCACTGTCTTGTTCAGTTGCAAATGCCTGCTCAACTCAGCCACTGTGGCCAGCTTCTCCAGAATCTAACACACGCTGTTCTATCTTCCTGAAGATCTGCCATGATGGATACACAGACATCCTCAGAGGTCACTTTTGGTGAGGTATGGAGGGAAACCCAAGAGCAGCTTGCCCTTCCTTCCTATCTTAGAGTCTAGAACACATTCAGTCCTTGGTCCTTCCTGCTGGCTAACTTCCTGTTTTAGGCTACCAACATTAGACAAAATTTGTCTGAGGACCCAGTGCAACCACCCCAGCTTGGCAGTTGCACATTTTCCCCCTGAAGTTCTGATTTTAGGTTTTATAAAACTTGTGTCTATATCTATAACCTCAACAGAGCCTTCAAAGCAGTGGGCAACTTAATAGCACCGAGCTGACCTACATCGGGGGGTGGCGGCACTACACTCCCAGGACAGACTTCATGCAATCAAAGTGTTTCATGGATGCGGTATCAAAGCCTGTCCTTGCCGTGGCCCAGATATCTGACAGCAAGTGACTTAATAGAGGGTTTATTTTGTCTCACAGTTCTGAGAGGTGCAGTCTACCACAGCAGATCAGGTATGGCGGCAGGAGCTTGAGCTGTGGGTCACATCAAATCCTCAGTGAGGAAGGAGAGAGATGAATTGGTATTCAGTTTGCTTTGTCCTTTTCATCCAGCCCAGGATCCCCAGCCTACAGGATGGTGCCATCCATGTTCAGAATCTTCCTTCTCCAGTTAAACTTTTTTGGAAACATTCTCATAGATACACTCAGAGATGTGTTTCCATGGTGATTCTAAACCCAACCAAGAGGACAAGGAAGATGAACCCTCATGATGCTAAGGGTACCTGTGTCGTTTCTCAGCAGAGTACAACAGCACTAGAAATACATGTTTAGTGTAGCCCTCTGTATACATTAGGACCTCAGGCATTGTATCACTGCAGACTTGGAAAAGGAAACCCAACAGCAGGAATCTTCCCTTCCCTACCAGCAGAGACCAGAGCATGTGCTCTGGCTCAGAAAGCTGGACCAGGCAGCAAGCTGTAACAACCAAAGCCAACCTTTCCCATGGCTCTTCTCCTCCAAGAGCAAAGCTGTACTTGGCAATCCTGCAGTCACATGGTGGTGGGTGATGGCTCAGCCTTCCGACTGAGTTATGCACTAGAAGCAGGAACTGCAGAAGGAAAAGGAGTCCTTGCCATCTGATGGTAAGTGCCCAGAGAGGAAAGATGCTAGGACCCCAGGCAGAAACCCACCTTTCTGCCCCCTGGAGACAGGTGGACTGGACACTTTTGGACAGACCTGAGGAACCTGCCAGCGTCCCTCTCACCCAGTGACACGTAGTGCTTCAGCCTGTAACAAGGAAAGTTTTGTGGTGCTGGTGTCTGTGTTGGCTGTAGGCCTGTGTCAGATCCATTGCCAAAATGTCAGCTTTTCATATCTGGGTGATAACTTCCCTTTCAATTCAGCATTAATCATGCCATGAAATAACATCGAACGTCGTGTAGGGTGTTTTCAAATACATTTAAATAAATGGGACTAAAAGTAGATGCACAATAGGCCACTATTGTGGAGCACCAAATGTTTAGTGAGTCTTCCGACGTGGGGCGGGGATCTCACTAGACAACTCAGGCTGGCTTCAAACTTGTTATCCCCCTGCCTCCCAAGTGCTGATATTACAGATGATAAACATGATTTTATCTTCTCAGAGACAAACATGCGCACAGTGATTTCATGCTAAGACTATTTTACACGACGGTCTTGTGATGTTTAATATTTATGATCGATGTGACCGAATCTAGATCCTCTGAGCATGTCTATGAGGAAGTTTCTAGATTGTGTCACTAGAGAAGGGAAGACTCATGCTGAGGGCAGGTGGTACCATGCCATGGGCTAGAGTCCTGGACTGAATACAATGGAGAAGGCAAGTGAGCATTTGTCTGTTTCCTGACTGGATTTGATGTGACCAGCTGCCTCAAGCTGCTACTGCCATGTCTTCCCCACCCCATGGGAGACTGTCACCCTCCAACTATGAGCCAAAAAAACTTCCTTTCCTTAAATCATTTCTTGTTAAGTATTTGGTCACAGCTAATACACCGGAGAGCACGGGTACAGCAGCCGGGGGAACAGTGCCTCTAGCTTCCATCACGACAAGGACATCTGCCTGCAGCCACTGCTGGGTTTCTGTCACACCAAAAGAGCTGCCTTCACTTCCTGTCTGTGGACATCCTTTAGCTTCCTTTTCAGCCATTCATGTTTCAAGATACCCCTAAGGTCGAGGCCCAGGGCAGTTGTTAGAGGCAAATTCCTGCCCGGTCCTAATTTCATGGTGCCGATTCTGGGAACAAGGCTTGGACATCTGCATTTTTGTTTTTGTTTTTGTTTTCTTTTCCCCACACACTCAGAGCCTGCACTGGCTGCTTGGCTCACCTTGTAGAAAACTGGACTTCATGATCGCTCTAGCCTTCCGTGATGTTTTCTGTTCTCTGAGCCTTTCTGGGCTTTGTAACTTGCTATGTAAGTAAGGTAAGACAGGACTCCTGATATTTCCTTGTGGGGTGCATCTCCTTCTGGTGTGATAATCTTGGAATGACAAAGGTTCACATATCTTGTACAGAGTAGACACCTGGACCCAGGTTGTAGGTTTGTCTGGGACAGGAGGCGTGGAAAGAAACTCAGATGGCTTTGTGGGCTCTTTGATAAACTAATGCTGATGGTGGGGACCAGAGATACAGCTTAGTTGGTACAGTGTATTCGCATGCCTAGATTTCACAAAGCCATCAGTTCCATCCCAGAACCACATAAAACTGGGAGTGCTGGTACATGTCCGTAATCCTAGCACTCTGGAGGTAGAGACAGGAAGACCAGAAGTTCAAGGCCATCCTCAGTTTCAGAGCAAGTTCAAAGCTGGCCTGGGATACACGAGACCCTTTCTCAAAAGTGGATCAAAGCCAATGATAACATCTGAGGAAACGTAAATGCTTGGGTGTCTTCAGGGACAGTGTTGGCAGGCTCCTTGCTGCAATCCAGGCTTGGTTCAGCAAAGTTCAACACAGCATGGCTGGTTTTCCACCTCACATGCCAGGCTTGGTCTTCTGGGAACTCTGGTTCTGAACCTCCCTGGCGACCTGCAACCTTCCTCATCATCACTCAGTACTCCACAGCGCCTTTCCTTAGCCAGAGGTTCCTCCATGTGACCTCAAGTCTCGGGCTCTGATTTATAAGCCATGACTTTTGGAGACTATAGATTGTATTGCCAAGATAGATTGTTCTAGACTCTGCAGGGGACATGGGAGTCACATGCATCTGATGACTAGTGTGGCTACAGATGCGGCCTCTGAGTTTGCCATCAGCAAAATCTCCTTGTTGTGAGGAGCACTGGTTGCTGGAAACGAGACAGGCGGCAGGGTGAGGGCACAGAGATGCAGCTGTCCTGGGCTCCTCCTGTAGTCTAAGGAGGACCACGGCAACAGGGGAGGGAGTCAGGACCTGTGCGCTCTGGTGATTTGGGCTCGGGGCTCTCTACAGGTAATGCCAGCTCTGCCACTTAGAAACACAGTTCACTGGCCCTGTTGCCTGAATCTTACTTTCATCCTCTGTAAAGTAAGGCGGTAACAGCCAACCATTAGGCTTGATTGACAGTGAAATTATATAATGCGTGTATTCAACACAAAGCCTCCTTCAGTCACCCACTCAACCAAGTAATATGTTTGAACAGAGAAGCAGGGAAAGTGCCTCTATTGTCCATGCTGACCTCTCCTATGAGCCTGTGGTAATGATGATAATGGTGATGACCACGCTTTAGGGGCCTCACATGTGCCAGGCTCTGCCCTAACTGCTGCACACGGCCTGGCCCATTTGTTCCTCCCGATGATCACACGAGGTAGTTTCCAGCATCGTCTGTCTCTTCAGGGGAGATAGACTATGAGGAAACAGAAACACAGGAGGGTCTCAGAGTTTTGTGCTGGGGAGCTGGGACTCAGTCCTGACTACACCCCCTGGGGCGACTCCTCACTTCCATCCTCACTGGGAAACACTACCAAGCTCTCATTTGCTGATCTTCTGTATTTCTGGTAACATGCTTCATTATCACACCATTTATATTTCTTTGACCTAAATTTTTCAGTAACCCATTTAGATCTGGGGAGACTGAGGTAGGATTTGTGACCCGGCATCCTAACACAGAAGCTCACAAACTTAACCTTCCTACTGAGTGGTCTGCATTCCTGGCAGGAGCCACATTCTGAACTCCACTCTGCAGCTAGTGCCAGCTAGTTTTCTCAGTTGCTTCCACGAGGAGTCAGAGCTGGGAGTGCAGTGATGGTGAACGCTTCCCCCCTCTTACTGTATCTCCTTATCACATCGCCAGGATCCCGCCTGCCGCCAGGCTGAGTTCTCTTCTGTAAAGCTATCCAGTTTTAGTCAGAGAACTTTGGGGGAGGGGATTGCCCTTCTCCAGACATCCTTTTCTTCCTTCACCCAGCTGATGATAGTGAACTTGGGGAGAGTGCGTGAGAACACCAGTGTCACCCCAATCTCAAAGTGAAGTCTACATCAGTTCAGACTTCATAGTGTCAGCGACTGAGCACTGGCTAATGGCATCCTTCCTCTGGACCAGTATCTAGATGCAATGAAGAGGCTATACACGTAAGATAAATCCAGAGTGGGGTTGGGGAGACAGCTAAGTCAGTAAAGCACTTACCTGGCAAGCATGAGGACCTGAGTTCAATTCCCAGAGCATACATAAAAAACTAGATATGGTGATGTACACCTGAAGTCCCAGCACTCTGGAGACAGAGATAGGTGAATCCTTGGGGCTCATTGGCCAGCTAGCCTAGCCTAGGCAGCAAGCTCCAGGCTAGTAAGTTTGTTTCAAAAATCAATGTAGATGATGCCCGAGGAATGACTTCTGTGACTGATCCTCAGCCTGCATTTACACATGCACATACATGGGGGGGCACATACATAAGTGTGCGTACACACACACACACACACACACACACACACACACACACACACACAGCCATCAAGGAAGCAGAGGTAGGGTGATCCTGTATGCTTAGGATGCTAACACTGTCCAAATCTGTATCTGTCTGCAGGGGCTGCAGCCAACAGCCACAGACCCAGTACCTTCAGCAGCATGGGTTTCCTTTCTCAGCCTTCCAGAGGTGGAATCAGAGACCCTGGCATCCTCCTACATGGTCCAAGATTCAGCCATCTTCCCCAGCTGTCTTCTCTCTGCTTGTGTGTCCAAATCTTCTTTTCCTAGTAGGACACCAGCTAGACTGCAGTGGGGCCTGCCTCAATCAGCTCATCTGGACTTAATTACTGTCTAAAACTCCTTGTGGACAAGTATAGTCATAGTCTATGACACCAGGTGTCAGACTCTTAACGTGAATTTGGAAACGGCATGGTATAACACTTAACACACTCCCTCTGTCTCCTTCAGCTTGTGTCCTCCCAGCCTGAGGCGATCATCCCACCCACAAGCCCTCACTGTGCCAAGTCTACATCCAGACTCACCACAGACCACACTCCTCAAGCAGGAGATTGAGGAAGGTCTAACTCCCCCTCCATAGAGCCTGTAATGGTGACTCTCGACAGGATCTGGAATCGCCAAGGACACACACCTCTGGGCATGACTGTGAGGGAGTTTCTAGATTGGGTTAACCCAGGTGGGAAGACCCCCACCCTAGTAAGGGCAGCACCATCCTATGGGCTGGGTCCTGAACTGACTGGAAAGGGGAAAGTGAGCTGAGCACCAGCGCTCATCTCTCTGCTTCCTGACTGTGACCCTGCCTCACACTCCTGCCATCACGCCTTCCCCACCATGATGGACTGTCACCTCAAACTTCGAGCCAAATAAAGCCTTCCCATCTCAAGTTGCTTTTTGTCTGGTGTTTCGTCACAGGTGTGGTTCCATGCTGGCCTAGGTGTCATGGCACAGCTGGGCTTGACTGTGGCCGAAGTCACCAGTATACCTCACGATCATACTATTATTTTGTTTTAGCAGCAGAACCGTTGTATACTGACAGGAAACAAGCTCCCCTGGGAGAGATAAGTTCTCAAGGATCCCTACAGAGAGTGTATCTAGCAAGCTCTACAGAATTCACTGGGCAGGGTCCTGTATGCTATCCTGGGCCACCTCAGAGAGGAGGGAACCATTCTCTCACTTCCGGTCCTTCACACATAGAGAGGGCATGTGTGATCAGGTACCAGAAGCAGACATCTGTTCCAGAGACACAGAAGAAAGGAGCCTGCCTCCAGTAGGTACAATGTCCCACTTCACCACCCTGAACTGCCCATGCCAGAGCAACACCTTAGGTGAGAGAGAAACACAGACTTGCAGGGTCCTATGAGATCACTTTTCCAGCGTGTGTTAGAGAGCCAGGAAGGAGAGCCAGAGTCCTTTGTGTGCAGTCTACAGCCACTACTTAATTACGGGCGGCCTTTATGCATCTGCTTCTCTTTGAAGAGGCAAGGGAACTACCCAGAAAGACTTCAAGCAGATAATCTCCCTCTTGCTGTCAGACCAGTACAGGGCACCTGGGAAGAGGCAGGAGGAGGCCCCAGGCAGGCAGGAAGGGCCCTGGGGAGAAGACAGGAAAGTGAAAGGGCAAAGCAGGAAAGCAACACCAGGACTCAGAGGCACCATGGCTGCCAGACCCCGGAGCCGCTTCCTCCACATGGTGCCGTGACAGCACACATGGCCACTATGTAGAATCCTTTGCCTTTGCGCATCACAGAGAGCCACCTAACCAGCTGCTCCTGCAGCCCCTCTGCAAACCATTCATGGAAGAGTAACAATTCCATGGCCCGGGAGAGCCACACACAGTGGACATCTGAAAACCAAAGGCAAGGAATGCAAGAGGAGAGAAAGAACACTTTCATACATTGTGTTTAGCTGCAATGTGCACATTATCTTATGGGTTGAGTTATGTCTCTCTCACCTGATCATGGTGACATTCTAACCTTTGGTACCCAATGCTGTGATTTCCAGAAATAAGTCTGGTGCAGCTGTAGCTAAGACAAGGTTGTACTACAGTAGAGTAGGTCCCTGGTCTAACATGTATGGTGATTTCATAAAAAACCAGTGGAGACAGACTCAGGGAACGAGGTGTGCGCTGCAGCAGCAAATCCGCCAGACTGGTGGTCCAGGACAGTCACCACTTGTCCAAATCCGTCATCAAAAATAAGGTGAGAGGCTTGAGACAGCCCCCACCCCATGTTATTTCCTTTCTCACGGTTGTGACAAACCATCAGGCAGAAACAACTTAAAGAACTGAAGGTTTCCGGTAAAGCTCAAGGCTCCAGAGACACCAGCCGTCACAGCAGCAGAAATGGCTCCATCCAGTGCCGGCGTGAGGTGGGATGGTCGCATCGTGGCCAACCAGACGAGCACATGGGCCTGAACAAGAGCTGGTGTCACCTTCGAAAGTCCACACCTAGTGACCCACTTCCTCCAGCCTTGCCCCATCTCCTCAGGGCTTCAACACAGCACCACCAGCTGGGGGCAAGTGCTCAAAACGTGAGCCTGTGGGAGAACAGTCTAGAATCAAACCTTAACTTTCTTTCACAACCACAGGGGTATCCAGCCCCATGACAGCCTGGCCTTAGATTTAACCCCTCCTCAGGTATGAATGTATCCTCCTAATATATCAGCTTATAAGATTTTGTTTAAAGGAGCCTTAATAACACACTTTATATTCCTAAAATCTCCCATTCAGTGGCAAAACTATGATTTTCATTTCAAGGTATCTTACCTTCTTTTGGGCAAAAAATGAAAATAAAATGTATAATGAAAACATGAAGAAACTTGTGGATTTTTTTCCCTCAAAAAGCAATTAAACTTGTCTCAGATCCCTGAATAAACATGTAATTTTCCTCACCAAAGGAAGAGTAGGGAAACGTACAAGACAAGCATTGCTGTTTCTCGGATGAAATTTACCTACTTATAAGAGGTTCTTCACATGAGAAGCCAGATCGTGTGGTATAAAATGTCTTCTTTGAGGTTCTGTCTTGGTCTCAGCCCATAAAATACCATCCTGACTGACTCCCATAGGCATGGTCCTTAAAGTCACGTGACCATATCAAGGACCAGGCACCGTGGAAGCACACAGTTCAAGGCCAAGTGCTATGTCCTTCTCATTACACACAGACTCATGAGACCCTAGCCTTATATTCATGATATTCCTTTGATCAGTTAATTGATCTACAATTTTTTTTTTTTTTACGAAATAGAGACAGTTTATTAAGAAAAGGAAGCACTCCTGAGCATGGGAGTAGAAGGCACCGGTTCAAAAGCCTACTGTTAATCTTTATCCAGTGAAATAAGACGAAAGTTACAAATGCATGCGGATTCCTTACCACTGATTCCGGATTTTCTTCTGTAGAGCCAAGTGTGTGTGTGTGTGTGTGTGTGTGTGTGTGTGTGTGTGTTTGTGTGTGTGTGTCTTCATATGAGCATGTGTATCAGAGGTCAAGCTTGGGTGACATTTCTCAGATTCCATCCACCTTCTGCTTTACTGTTTTTAATTTGTGTGTATGGGTTTGCCTCTGTGTGGGCATGCACATGTGTGTTGGTGCCCAAGGAGATCAGAGGAAGCATCAGATCCCCTGGAGCTGGAGTTACAGCCAGTTGTGAGCTGCCTGATGTGGGTGCCAGGAACTGAACTCCAGTCCTCAGAAAGAACAACTTGTACCTTGAGCTTCTGGGCCATCTCTCCATCCCACCACCTTGTTTTTGAGACAGGGTCTCTCACTGGCCTAGAGCTCACTGAACAGGCTGGGCTACTTGGCCAGTGAACCCCCAAGGATCTGCCTTTTCCACCTCCCTGGCACTGGGATTATAAATGCATACCACCACACCTGGCTTTTGTACTTGGGTTCTGGGGACCTCACCTAGGCCCTTACACTTGTGACGAGGATTTTACAAACTGAACCATCACCCCATCCCTTTTTAGAGCCTTTAAAATGGAACAGATTCCAAAAAGAGAAAAAATGCATGCCCAGGGTAGGACCTCAAATTTTCCACGGAGATACCTCTTTGATGACACTTGAGGTTCCATACAGGGTTGCTAATAAAATGTTACCTTTGCTTCAGTCTATGTGAGCTCAAATCAGCCTTGCTTAGTTGATTCAGAGGGTCTTGTTCTCCTGTCTCCTCCACCCGCTCTGGCTCTTACACTCTTTCCACCTCCTCTTCCAAGGGGCTCCCTGAGCTCTGAGGGGAGGGATTTGATGGATACATCCCATTTAGAGCTGTGTGTTCCAAGGACTCTCTCTAAGTAATATCTAGCTGTGACTCTCTGTATTTGCCCCCATCTACTGCAGGAGGAATTCTCTCTAATGCTGAGTTAGGCACTGATTTGAGCAGAATATTATCAGGAGTCATTTTATTGTTACTTTTTTTTTAAGACCAGTAGTATTTGATTTTACCTTGGGTCTCTGGGCTATCTAGTCTCTGGTTCTTGGTTGCCCAAGCAGTATCGGGTATGGGTTCCATCTCACGAGCACAGGCTGATATGGGTCTGCACCAGGTCCTCTGCATATATATTATAGATTTCAGTTTAGTATTTTTAAGGGACTCCTGAATGTGTGAAAGAGTGGATCTCTGATTCTCGTGCCTTCTCTTGGGGCTCTTTTCTGCTGGTTTACCTTGTCCAACTTCAATGTGATAGTTTTTGTTTTATCTTTTATTTTGTTACTTTTTTTTGTTATCTCTTAGAAGCCTGTTCTTTTATAATGAGAGACAGAAAGGGAGTGGATCTGGATGGAAGGGAGGTGGGGAAGGACTGGGAAGAGTGGAGGGAAGGGAGACTGTAATCAGGATATATTGTATGAGAAAAGAATTTGTTTTTAATAAAGGGGAAAATGTAAAAAAATATGACTTTTAGATTTACAATAAATACATTTTTAGAATAAATATTTGGCATTTAATTATATTAAAATATTTTTTACTGTTGACCTAAAACATATACACAGCCCTTTGGATAAAGCACTGGTGACTGAGGCATAGCAGTACATATCTGTTATCCCAACATTTGGGAAGTAGAGGCAGGAGGATCAGGAGTTCGAGGCCAGCCTCAGTTACATGGAGAATGAAGTTGAGGCTAGACTGGGCTATGTGAGACCCCATTTTTAAAACACATACATAAAAATGCACAGATGGGAAGCCAAGTCATGCCACCAGGATCTTCATAAATGTGGGGACTTCAGAAAGAGGAAAACTGACATCCTGATACTTCACAGGAAGGAGGGGGAAGCTGTGATGCTCTCAGGGACAAGGCTGATGCCTTCTCTCCAAAGAGAACTTGTCAGGGGGCTGAGGTAGAGCCAGGAATATTCCTTGTTTCCCTTGCAGTTTTTTTTTTTAATAATTCCCCTTGTGATGATTGATGTCGTCAACTTGGCAAAATCTAGACTCACTTAGGAAGTAAGTCTCTGGGTAGGCATGAGGGTGGGGGTTTCTTGATTACCTTCATTGAGGTGGGAAGACTCACCTACTTTGGCTGGCACCATTGGCTGCCTGGGATCCTGGGTTGTAGGAGTGGAGAAGGGGCGCTGAGCAACAGTGAGCATTCACAGCTCTCTGCTTCCTGATTGTGGGTGGCTGGTGAGCATCGGCTTCAAGTTCCTGCCACCTCCATTTTCCCACCATCGTGGACAGTGCACATGAACTGTGAGCCCGAGTAACTAACCCATCTCTCCTTTAAGTTTCCTTATCAGGGTATTTTATCACAGCAACAGGACAAGAGACTCCCATCTAACACTACCTGGCACTCCAGGAGGTGAGTTGCCAGGAAGGAAAAGCTGTGTGTGGCTTGGGCTGCTCTTGGGTGGCTGCCAGTGGCTTCTCTTCTATAGGAACTAGAGACCACTCTCCTACTTTTTAAAACAATCTTTGGGAATTCTTAGAGGAGGCACACTGGAGAATCATCAGTGGCCTGGCAGTTGCAGTAGGACCCTGTCCCTGGTCTCTCTTGGATCTGCCTAGGGACCCCATACCGATTTGCCAAGAGCTGTGTCTCCTTCTTTTATTAAAGACTGTATAGTGTATATTAATTATATGCAGTGACGGGTTTCCTCATGACGGTTCCAGGCATGTATGTAATGTATTTTGGTCATTCACCCCATTACCCTCCCACTCCTGCTTTTCCACTTCCTCTCTCCATCTATGCTCTCCTCTACTTCCATGTCTTCCTTTGCTACCCAGTGGATTTCATGAGGGCTGTTTACAAACATGAACGATTTACTAGTGACGAGCCCCTGAAGAAAATGACTCCGGTACTACTCAGCAGAGAAAAACAATGACAGCATGAAATTTGCAGGCAAATGGATGGAACTAGAAAATATCATCCTGAGTGAGGTAACCCAAACCCAGAAGGACAAACATGGTATGTACTCACTCATAAGTGGATACTAGATACAAAGCAAAGAACAATCAGACTGCAACCCACAGAACCAGGGAGGCTACATAGCAGGGGGAACCCTAGGATGACTGTGGCTTATAATAAGTTTTGGTTTTACTCAATCACTGGCAGGCCTCAATGAAATATTTCACTGTTAGGATAAGAATTTGTACTATATCAAGCTGATAATCGAAAATAAATAAATAAATAAATAAATAGATAGATAGATAGATAGATAAGTAAATAAGTAAATAAATAAGTAAGTAAATAAATAAATAAATAAATAAAAAGGAAAAAAGAAAAGAAAAGAACTCCTCCAGCAACCATTAACCACCCATAGACTCTGAGGGGGGTCTGTGCTTCATAAGCCCTACTCCCTGGCTACTATTAACTGCCTGTAAGTCCTAAGGCAGGGCAGAGGATCCATGTCTTCCTACTGAAAACCTTCGCCATTTCCCAGCCCTCCTTGCACAACCTTGGTGCTTCCCTTCCCTGGTGCTGGTTCTCCAGTGACCTACTGACAACCTACATCATCACCAAGGGGCTCCTAGGAAAACTATGCCCCTGTCCCCTCTGGAAGAGACAGGCAGGGGTGAGGTCCAGTGACTAGTTGTGGCTCCTCCTCACAGCTGTTACCTGCCCAGCCCGCTGACAGGCTGAGCAAGCAAAAGCTCCTGTGTTTACCCGTGGCATGCTCACCTTGCTCCTAGTCTGGTCCTCTCCTAGGAAATAGCCTACACTATTTCCTGAGAGTCTCCCTCCCCCACCCCCTCCCTCTGCTCCTTACCCAGTTCCCTGAATCTCTCTTCAGTGTACAGTGTACAGTGTTCAGTTGAAGCACTCTTCAGCTCCTGGGAGTCGAGTGCTTGGACAGCAGCCCTCACAATCCAGGAGTGAACTACCACTTACGACACAGAAAGTGATGTCTCAGTGGCGTCAGTAACATGAAGGAGCAAGAGATGGTGGCTTCAGCTTCAAGTCCCTGCTCTGCTTTACAGACGGTCTCTGTGTGCCTGCTGCATGTGTGTGCTTCCTCACCCTAATAAAAGCCTTGCTTCAACTGAAAGAAAGACACCGAGAGAGACAGAGACAGAGAGACAGACAAGAGACACACAGATGACAGAGAGACAGACAGGCTCCAGGCAGAGGGAGAGTCACAATAAACATTCACCTTGGCACTCAGGCAAGGCTCTGAGGCTGAGAATCTTGTACCATAGCCTCATCAGCGCTGAAGAGATTCCAGCCAGGCACAAAATCCACGGTGGCTCTTCCAAAATGCTAAGCCATTTTGCTGCTACATAAGTCACAGCTGCTTTGTTACCAGCCCTGTGCAAAGAGCAGGGATTAATTTATCGCTGCTGTGCCCCAAAGGCAATGTTCCTCTTACGGTCTTTCTCGGCATGAGGCTCAGATCTGAGAACGATGCTCTGCAGAGGGTGGGACACATCTCGAAGTTATACCATTCATGTTCTGAGGTGGCAGACCCTTGTGCTCACAGACCATCACCATCAATCTCCTCTTTAGCAATTGAGATCTGTGCCATGAAAACAATGCCAAAGGCAGCCAGGCCTTGGGTGTAGAAAATACCCAGGCAAAGGCATGGGGCAAGATGCCAGCACACCAGCTCTGACCTTCTGTAGACAATCTCTCTGCATGGAAGCCCCTCACCAAAGTTGCATTGGACTGAATGCTGCAGCCTAGCAGATCAGCTCAGGCTCAGGGGAGTCCAGTGAATGTCAAGCATATACACAGATGTTCACAGAAACTAATGTTCTTCACGGTATTGCTTAAAGGAGATGACCTATAGATAAATCCACTAAATTTCCAGTTTATTTCTCCTTTTAAGGCCTAAATGACAATCTGATGTCCAATTCCACTGCGGTTCATCTTGGGAGAACTGATGAGTTGATTTGGCTTTCTAACAGAGGGTGAGTGAGGAATTACTGCCTGGTGTGTGGCCGACCCTAAAGCATCTGCCTTGGAAGGTCTGCACCTAGCACAGATGATGGCTCCCCCATAGCCACATAGATGGAGCCTCCCTCAGTTAACCTTCCCTGCCTACGTACCCTAACAATGCCCTTAAGTCCCCAAGGCTACTTGCAGCTGGACTCTCAAGTGAGGGTCCAGTAACCCTTCCCACCCTCTTCTATGACAGAATGTCAACAGTCAACAAGCCCCACCATGATGGACTCTTGCAAGCAGGCACTTGAGAGCCAATAGAGGGATGCTGTTTTGCTCAGAAAACTGTGTTCTTACAACTCAGTGATAAACCCATATCATTGATACAAAGTACAAGATGGAGAGCTGTCACCTGAAAGAACACAGGTCTGCCATCAGGCGGAGACAAGGACAGGACAATCGGATGTGAGAGGGAAGAGGGAAGAGGCTGTGAAGAAACTGCAGAGCCACCCTTGACTGAGTCCCCTGGGAGTCGGTTAGGATGAGGACTAAAGTTTGGTAGGTCTCGGTGAGACACGAGTTCTTTCCAGGGATGTCCAGGATCACCGCCTGTGAGACCCAGCACCACTGTGGAGGAACTGGTTCACTCATCTCTTTGAGGTTGTTTCGGCTCAGCTCAGATCTCTACCTGGTTGCTGATTCAGGGACTTGGTTTCTCCCTAGTCAACAGGTCCTTGCTTGGGAAGAAGGTGATGCCTAGAATTCAGGCACAGGTTGCTTCAGACATACTTCATGTGCCCACCTCTCTCTTGGGACACTGGGAAAGAGGCTTTTTACTTTTCTTATTGCTGTGATAGAATACACAACAGGAAGCTATGCAAAAGAGGAAGGATTTATTTCAGTTCGGAGTCTGAGGGTAGAATTCGTTACAGTCTGGAAGATAGTGTTATATGGCGATTTCCTCCTAACTGGGACACTCCCCCATGCAGGGAGGAAAGAATGCAGGAATCTCACAGGGCTCAGGAACTTCAGAAAGTTACCAGACCCACAAGAGTGATGATACTGGGTAGAGGAGATTCTCTAGCTGTTTGAGCCATCTAGAACTGTTCAGTGAGCACTTCAGGGATGCCACTTTCCCAAGGCATCACCCAAGATGGGATAGGCCTTTGAACCATGCCCCTGGAAGTGATCCCCACATCCATGATCCTGTAACCTACCACAATAAGCTCACGGGTCCACTAAGCTGGATTCGAGTGGACTTGTTTCAATGGCCTGTTGTTGGTGCCCTCTCTGAGGTGAGTAGACATTTGGCCACACATCATGGCAGTGGAGCAGCTATTGACTATGGTGGCGGAAATGTGTGGTTGCTGATTCACATCTTAGTGGATCAGGATCCAAAGATGGGAAAGGAAGAAGCTCTGGCTGCCTCCCAAAAGCTCCACAACCTCCCCCAATCAGCGCCACCTGCTGGAGATCAAGTGATCAAACCCGAGACACTGACCTTCGCATCAACCCGGCTTCCCTGAGGCTTTAGGAGTTCGCAGTGATGGGATTTATAATGAGGGAAGTGAGGAAGATCTAACCCAGCATGAAAGGCTGAGAGCCAGCGTCTCTCTACAGCAAACAAGGTGGGAAGGCAGGAGATGAGCTCCTTCGCCAGCAGGCTCTGGCAGAGCAGACAGCCATCTGCCAGCAAGCTTGGGAGGATTTCTGCCCAGCGGGACACAAGGCCAGATGATTGGTGAGGTCTTTTCCAAGTGTAAACTCTGAAAGTGACACAGGAGATAACTGCCGCACAGGTGGGGCAGGGTCATGCTTTGTGCTGGAAAACACAGACAACTGAGACAGCGGTCTATGCCTCACCTGAGGGCCACAGGGAGCCCTGTCTGGTTCTGTCATCTCCTGGCAAGGTAGTGGAGCGATTCCCTTGCTCCCGGAGGAGGCAGGCAGTGTGCAGCTGCTCATTTGTGAAGAGAGAGGACTGAGGGCACCGGGCAAGGAGGCTGTGTGTGCCAAGTGAAGATCACAAGCGGACAAAACCGCAGCTGCAGTCTGGAACTGGATGAACCTGCTTGGTCACCAGCCCTTGGTGGGGGGACTCTTTAGGTGGAAGAATATGGGAAGGCCCAGAGCAGACAGGCTGTATTCTGTCCCCAGCAAGACACTACTCCGAGCATGGGACGCGGCACACAGCACAGCACAATGGACACATGAACTCAGAATATTCAGAGTAGAGTGGATCCATATTTTTAAAAATTACATGACACTCAGGTAATCTCCAGAGTTGAGAAAGAACATGGAACTAGTCTCAGCTCTGCTATCCACTAAGCGGTCATGTGTGTGTGTGTGTGTGTGTGTGTGTGTGTGTGTGTGTGTGCGTGTTTGGCTGTGTGAGGATGTCTGTATATGTGTACATGTAGAGGACAAAGGTCAACTTCTGGTGTCACTCCTCAGGCATGATCCTCCTTGTTTTGGTGACAGGGTCTTTAATGGTCTTGGGGCTTACTCAATAGGTTAGGCTTGCTGGTCACCAATCCCCAGGATTCCCATCCTGTCTCTGCCTCCCTAGTGCTGGGATTACACAGCGTTGCCAACACACTGCCTTTTTCATGTGGGCTCTAGGAATCAGGTTTGGGTCTTCATGCTTGCAGGGCAAGTGCTTTACAGAAAGAGCATCATCTCAGCCCTCAGCTAAGCCATCTTGGTCAGTCCCCTTAACCTCCTTGCAAACCAAATGTAGCTCTAAATGTGAGACCCACACAGTGCCAAGGCTTCCTCTGGCAATAACTGTTCTATTGTTTCATGAGAGTTTCAAAGCTTGTCGCTATTCTGCCCATTCAGTTGGCAAACCTGACTGATGTCCACAGTGCTGAACATGGATACAAACACAGCATCTCATTAGCTTCTTGGTGTGACTTGTTATTTAAAAAAATAGCATTTCTTTTCTCCTTGTTGTGGGCTGCCAAACCTCCCTGTTCCTTCTTCCTTTGGGCTTGGAGGAAATGAAAAGGCCTTTGGGGAGAGATTTCCATTTTGCATACTTATTACATTTTTTTTCTTTTCTGCAGCAGCTGTGGTTAAGGGCAAAAAGTCATTAAGTATTTTGAACTATCTGGCTGTCAAAGTATTCATTTCTGGAACTCCCGATAAGACTAAGCTGCCGCCTTTAAAAAACAAAAAGAAACCCAGTCAGTGATAAGTGACTTCAACGTGAAACCACTGCACATGGCTCCATATCCGGGAATGAGCTAAGTGATTAGAAAATAAGAATATGCCATCAAGTTAGTCACACAGGCAAATGCCACGAAAACGTGTCTCACGTCTCTGGGGACAACAGGCGAATGAAAAGTCAAGCATTCTCCCTGAGCAAGAAGAGCTTCTTCATGATTTTTCTTTTTTTGTGATCACTTCCACAGTTCAAAAAGTAAATAATAATATAAATAGTCATTGGAAATGTTTTTGTAATTTCTACCATGGAAAAAAGGGTAGGTTCGGGGGCAGCAGTTCACATGTTTGTTTAGTACTCAGAGGTCAAGTCCAACTTCAGGAAGGTCAGAAGGACTTGCTCGTGTTTTCCTTGTTTCATAATCTGTGACTTGGAACGGACCCTGAACTCTTTCCTACAGTCCTAAGAGAGTGGCTTTCATTTGGGTCATGTGATATAGCCAGTGAGTGCTATATAGCAATGAATAGTTTAGCCACATTTGATATTATCTTAAGATTCTACTATTTATTAGTTTGTGTATGTCAGAGAGAGGGAAGGAGAAAGAAGGAGTGAGAAAGACATATATGATTTGTGGCTGTGAGTGTAAGCACATATTTGCTATAGTGCATGTGTGGAGTTCAGAGGACAACTTTGGGGAGTTGGTTCTCTCCTCCAACCACAGATTCCAGGGTTCAAAGTTAGGTCCTCAGGTTCCTACAGCAAATGCACTTACTCATCTACCTATCCCACTGGGCCTTAATCTCATATAACTTTTTAAAAAAAATGCCTTCTGTGGTAGTTGCTTACTGTGACCGAATACCTACCTAACAGGAGCAACTTAAGGATGGAAGCAGTTACCTTGACTCACATGTGATCTGGGAGGGGGCAAATCATCATGGAGGAGCTCACAGTGACTTGGGACTCCTCACATCTTATTAGAACAGGAAGCCGACAGTGCAGGCCAGAAATGGGGCTGTGCTATCACCCTCGAAGGCTTGCCCCCAGTGACATACGCTGTTAGCCCAATCTTCCACCCCAAAGACCCACAAGGTCCCAAAGCAGTTCTACCAGATGGGGACCCTGTGTTCAAAATATGAGCCTGTAACAGACATTACAGAGTTAAAGCACAATGCTTTCTCACCACCCTCACACAACAACATTATCAAACTCTTCCTGGACACTCCCCACTTTTCATCAAGGTTCATAAGGTCTTTGAGCTGGAATGGACATCAGGGATCACTTCGATGAACCAAGCAAGTGGATTCCACAGACTCCCTTGTAAAGATTGGCTGGAATTGGTCCCATAGTAAGAGTGCACCCATTCACTCCTTCGTTCAAAGAATCCTTGTTAAACACCCACACTGTGCCCACACATCCCGTTTGATGTGCTGAAGAAGTAAGACTGAGAGAAACGTGACAGTCCTGGGAAGAAAGTGGCAGTTGATCCAATCTGTGTCCCCAGCATCCAAGAGACACTGGATGGACCACCTTGAGTTGGCTACAGCTATTTAGAGAAGATTTGGGAACTGGGAGGGTATATTCATCACAAAGATCATAAAAAGCAGAGACACATTACAGAATCTTTACTGTGGCAAAGTCCATGGAAGGGATATCACTTCCATTGCTGGCCCAGTCCTCAGACGCTGGAGAAAGCATGCAGAGAAGCCATGAGTCAGGTAGAGTGTGACATCATCCCACATCCTCAGTGAATGTCCCACCAAGTGGAACCCTCCTCTCTCATCATCTCAACCACGGGAAAAGCCTCAGAGCTAAGCCAAAGAGCCATCCATTCAGACTTAGTGAGCCCACCAAACCACGAACAATAGCCCTGTGGTCTTTGTGCCACTAGGTTTTGACATATTTTATTGCACAACCACAGACATGCACCACATTCAGATATGCTCACATAATTTGGTAGCGCTGGAACACAGGGACTCTGACAGGAGGAAGTGTTCTACAGGACTCAGAGCACCAGTCACCACAGTAAAGATATCACTCCTGCCTGTCTGCCTTGCTTTACCATTCAGCCTCCTGTGAGTAGAAAGTTGATGTCCAGGGACTGGGAAGATAACCCAGTCAGTCAGGTGCTTGTTGATGACTGGAAGTGGAGATGGGGTCCTCTGTACCATCAGGCCTGTCTCTCTCTTAGGGTTTGGTCCCTCGGGACTGGGGAAACAACAGAGGTTGTCTGATGGGAACTGCTGCGGTCCACTCCAGATAAACCCTCGTAGCTAGCAGGAATTCAGATGCTCTTCCTTCACATGGGAGGCCCAGGCCAGTCTCTGTCACCTGCCATCCCACTACTGTTGGCAGGCAGCTTCTGGGTGGGGAACTGGCCAGACGCTCATGCCCAGTGCCCTTCCACAGAAAATGTACACACCACCAGCCACCAGGTGCAACACACTGGGTACCCCTCAGGGCACCTTCTCCATTCTGTGCCTGTCTTTCTGACTCAGAGTGACCCAGTGCCCTGCAGATACACTTGCTCTTCTCCTCTTCCTTTCGAGCATTGTGTGTGCGCGTGTGCGTGTGTGTGTGCGCGTGTAGTGAGGAGAAGTGCCTAAGGAAAGGAGGAATGTCTTGACCCAAAGGGCCTTGCCCAGGGCAGAGGCAAGGGAGATGGTACCATACCAGGCCCTCTCTTCAGAGAACCTGGAGTGGAGGCTGACTGGCCAGTATGCTTTTCCTGCTTCCCCACCTCTGGCTTAAGTGACCAGTCACTTGGTGGGGTGGAATCTCCTTTCCCTCCCCTCCATTCCCTCCCTATCTCTTGTGTCTCAGTTCTCAAACTTGTCATGTACCAGGGACGACCCTCAACTCCTAATCTTCTCACCTACACTTCCCCAGTGCTGGGACCTCATCCTGTTTCTGCAGTGCTGGAGAATGAGCCCTGAGCTGCACGCATACCCACATACCCGGCAGGAACTCTATCTAGGGAGCCACATTCTCAGCCCTGGGGCATTCTTTAAACTGAGACCTAATGTGGGAGTGTCGGGGAGGGAAAGCAGGTTCAGAGAAAATAAAAGGAGTGTGGTCTGTGGCTGAACTTCTGGAATCACAAGAAAGGAGGGTGGATATGATAAGATAAAAAGGGAGATTATGGAATCTACTTTTAAAAAGGAATTACTTGTTTTCAATAGGATAAGTAATGAAAAATTTTTTGTCTGAATTTGTCAAATGTTACTGGACTGGACATTGTTAATATATAATGGAGTTTTCTACATGAATCTGTCAAATGTTAATGGACTAGACATCCTTAATGTAATCTTGACTGTGTATATTGTATATATTACTGGATATAGTTTTTCTTGTATTAGTTATAAGCTTTTTTAATTTTAGACAAAAAGAGAGGAAATGTGGGGGTATTGTGTTCCCCAAAATATTGTGTATGCTAATAAACTTATCTGGGGTCAGAGAACAGGACAGCCACAATATTAAACATAGAGGTTAGGCAGTGGTAGCATACGCCTTTAATCCTAGCATTCCAGAGACAGAAATCTCTCTGGATCTCTGTGAGTTCAAGGCCACATAGGAAACAGCCAGGCGTGGTGACCCACACCTTTAATCCCAGAAAGCCACACCTTTAATCTCAGGGAGTGGTGGTAGAAAGCAGAAAAGTATATAAGGCGTGAGGACCAGAAACTCGGCGCATTTGGCCTGAGCAGGCATTTGGCCTGGAGAAGCGGCCTGGAGAAGCATGTGGCTGGTTAAGCTTTCAGGCTTCTAGCAGCAGTTCAGCTGAGACCCATTCTGGATGAGGGCTCGGGGCATCCAGTCTGAGGAAACAAGACCAGCTGAGGACCCAGCGAGGTGAGATAGCTGTGGCTTGTTATGTTTCTCTGACCTTCCAGCATTTCACCCCAATACCTGGCCTCAGGTTTGATTTTATTAATAAGAACTTTTAAGACTCATGCTACAGGAGGGAAGGAATTTTAATCTCTTGCCCTCTAACTCTGAGTAGTGTTTGCTTGCTCAGTTCAAAATGCACTCGGTTGCAGTTTCTCAACCTGGCCAAAAAGAACACTGACTCTGCCTTGTCCTGGGTGGGTAAGGCTGTTTAGGGATGTCAGCAAAGACTCTGCCTGCTTCTACCTTCCCTACAGGGGTCTCTGTCTTCAGGTGGGCAAGCGGGGGTACTGCACGGTCAGGATCTCAGTTGAGAGGAAGGGAAGTCACAGAGGACACTGCCCTGTCTCTTAGGAGCAGAGCTTTGACTGTGTGTCTAGAAAGGCCATCTTGACATAGTTCTCATTGTCTGGAATCAGGCCATGTGGCGGCCCCTGCCAGAAAGGATGCTTGGGGACTGCTTTCCAGTACTGGAGTCGACAGGAAATCAGGTCAGCAACAAAGGTCCTGCCGTTCTTGAAACTCTCCATAGTATCTCCTGCTGGCTGTGTTCCTTCCCTGGCGTGACACCGGGCACGGCTGGGCATCTTGTCCTTGTCCTTACCCTGTTCCAGCATGTCCCATTTGGTTGGACTGTCAGTGTCTCTCTTTGTGAGAGTTACGTGCACACAGAGCCATTCCTGCAGAGGGACTGAACGGAAGTAGAGTCTTCAGCCTGGGCTACATCTTGCTGTTGAACTATACTTTAATTTTTTTTTTTCTTTTTTGGACTGGGGAGATGAATTAGTCAGTAAAGTGCTTGCTTTGCAAGTACAAGGTCCTGTGCTGGATCTCAAGAACCTATTTAGAAGCTGGATGTAGTAGCCCAGGCATGTAATCAAGACAAAAGGCACAGACAGGTGGATCCCTGGAGCTCGCTGGCCTAGTCTACCTGGTGAAGTTCCAGGCCAATGAGAGATCCTGTCTCAAATAAAAGTGGAGGGTTCCTGAGGACCAACCCCTGAGGCTGTCCTCTGACCTCCACAAGCACATGCAAATACATGCATGCAGGCACCCTCCCTCCATCCCCACACACATCTCTTCCTGGTGCGTCTTTCCAAACCTTTCCTCTCCTCTCAGGCTTGGCGCATACTCTGATCCTCTTCCCTCCATCCTGTGATTTCATCAGTCTTAAAGGACTCATTCTTGGCCTCTGACAGCTCTGTTTTCTCCTGTTACCTGAAGATTCAAATGTCCCCCTGCATGGGACAGGTGACCTCCCTCCTCCACCTCACCCCTGCAGAGTCAGCTGTCTGTTAGACAGGTGCCTTCAGCCAGTGTTGTGTGATGCATCCCTCTCCTCCCAGGGGTCGGGGAGCAATGGGGACTGTGTGATGGGTTATGGGCCACTGTAGCGCTCTAGAGTGAGTCGTCGAAGACATGGCCACTCGTTATGTGTCTCTCCAGTCTGTCACTTGCCCACGGTGATAATTCTAGGACTGACTTGAGTTCACTCTCAGAAGACTTCTTTATCCCCCCTCCCCCGTTCTTAGACCCTGTAAACTCATAGCTCCACCGCCTTGCGTATTCCACATCGCACTCTCTTTTACATTTGAAGCCACCCCTCCCTCCTCTTCCCCTCATCAAATCTACATGGATTCACACAGTGCTGCTGTTTCTGTCTTTACGTTTCTCACACCCACCTTATTCTTGGCATCTCAGCAGCCCCACCACCATCTCACCACCACCTTAAATCTTTTTTATTTTATTTATTTGTTTGTTTTAGTGTTTCGAGACAGGGTTTCTCTGTGTAGCCTTGGCTGTCCTGGAATTCACTCTGTAGACCAGGCTGGCCTTGAACTCACAGAGATCCACCTGCCAGAGCCAAATGTGCATGCCAAGAGCCAATGTACCATGCAAATGTACAAATGCAAGATGTACAATGCAAGAGATGTACAATGTCAGAACCAAAATGTACATGCCAAGATGTAAGGTCTGATGCCTTCTTCAACTCAACGAGGGTGCAGCAGCCAGACCTGGCATCGGGGTTCACCTCAGAGCTCCGCCCTTCCCCTTCCTCCCTCTTCCTCTCTCCATCCCTCCCCCTTCCCTCCTTCCCTTTCTCCCTTCCTTCCTAACAGGGTCTCTCCATGAATCCCCATCCTACTTTCAGATAACATATTTAATTTTATTAAAATGCACACTCTATTAAAAAGTTCAAACAAAAATTAGGACATTGGCAAAGTCAGTGGTTGATTTCTGACTCAGTCAGAGTTCTGCCTATTTGATGTGAGCACAGACCCTGGTTATGGGGAGCAGCAAAGGGCATCTGGCCAAGGGACTGTACTTCAGCATACAACCCCCAGACAGCAGCTTCAGGGACTGTGCTTCAGCAGACAACCCCAGACAGCAGCTTCAGCAGCTGACCCTGGGAGTGTGATCACAGAGGCTGCCTCACCACCCTGCTGCACGTCTTCCTCCCCTGCAGGTTTCTTCTTGGCCTGTACAGTATTCGTACCGTCATGCCCTTCTTACTCTAACCAGCCAAGAGAACCAGGAGCTGCCCAGGAGGCATCATCAGTGCAGTGCCAGGCTGCCCCTGCTGCAGTTTGGGCTTCAGAGACTCTGAAAACCCATCTCCAACATTCACAGTGGCTGTGTTTGGATCCCAGGGAGTGGCTTCTGGCTTTTCCAAGCATTAAGTCTATCCTGTGATGTGCACCCTGAGACATGAGTGAAAATCACAGAACCCTTGTCTGGGTGCAATGGGAATGTGGAAAAACATTTTTCCAAGTCCCTCTTTCAAAATATTTTTCCTTAGGAGCCCGAGATGTCACCACATGGGAACATTGCTGGCCTTGCTGCTTATCTCTTTAGCCTGTCCTCCGAAAAAGAGGCACATTTACGGTCCATCACCTGACTGAATAATTTTTGCTTTTTTTTTCCTGTTGAGTCAGAGTCCAGAGGCACATGGTAGACTGCCAGGCATGCTCTGTGAATAAGGCTACTGACAGCCTGGCATTGGGGTGGGGGGTGCAAAGACCATTTAAGTAGCTGTGTCTTTTCTTCAAACATAGCTCACTGGCCAGACCACAGTACTCACCTAGAATCACCCATTTCCATCTATCAGGGTCCCACACCAACACAAGCCAAAGGAAAATTCTCTTCTAAGTCAGTTAAGTGACCTGAGTTTGATCCCAGAATCTATATAAAAGAGGTGGACACGGACTTACTGGCCAGCCAGTCTAGTTGAATCAGTGAGACAGAGGCTCACCAAACAAGGTTGTTGAGCTTGCTTGCTTCCACAGGTCACACACACACACACACACACACACACACACACACACACACACACACACCCTTCTTCTGATAGG
This sequence comes from Peromyscus nudipes, assembly GCA_902168325.1. Lineage (NCBI taxonomy): Eukaryota > Metazoa > Chordata > Mammalia > Rodentia > Cricetidae > Peromyscus > Peromyscus nudipes. The sequence continues at coordinate 24,510 of CABHPH010111475.1, forward strand.
AATTTTCAATTATTAGCAGAACCACAAAATCCACCTACCATGTGTAGCACAAATTCTAATTGGTCTTAATAATAAAAACCCAGAGTCAGATATCAGGATGAAAGCTGAAAGATCAGAGAAGCAGAGCAGCCCGCCGCTAGAAAGACTTCTTGCCTCTAGGAATCCTCAGACTGAAAGGGCCAAGCTCCTGTCTTCACCCCGCCTTATCACTTCCTCTTTCCACCCAGCCATATCACTTCCTGTTTCCTCTAAGTGCTGAGATTAAAGGTGTGTGCCTCCCAAGTACTGGGATCAAAGGCATGAGATCCCAAGAGCTGGGATTAAAGGTGTGTGCTACCACTGCCTGGCCTCTAGTGGCTAGCTCCGCACTCTGATCTCAAGGCAAGCTTTACTTGTTAGAGCACAAACAAAATATCATCACACGTTAGGGTTACTGTTACTGTGATGAAACACCATGACCAAAAAGCAAGTTGGAGAGGAAAGGGTTTGTTTGGCTTATGCTTCTGTGTTGCTGCTCATCATCAAAGGAAGTCAAGACAGGAACTTAAGCAGGTCAGGAACCTGTAGGCAGAAGCTGATGTAGAGGCCATGGGGGGATACTGCTTACTGACTTGCTTCCCATGGCTTGCTCAGGCTACCTTCTTATAGAACCCAGGTCCACCAGCCCAGGATGGGACCATGCACAATGGCTCTCCCCACCAATAACTAACTAGGAAAAATGCCTTACAGCTGCATCTTGTGGAGGCGTTTTCTCATTTAAGGTTCCCTCCTTTCTGATAATTCTAGTTTGTGTGTCGAGTTGGTGTAAGACTAGCCAGCACACTATCCTTTGCCTGTTATATATTTTATATTCTCCAAACACAAAGCCAAATGCCTGTGGAACGTAGAAAGGTCAGTCATTAATCTTCCAGTCCTGTGCCACAGATGGAGGCATGTTCCAGTAGCACTGTCTTTCTAAGGGACTTTGCATAACCCTTCTGTCCTACCACGGTGTACTTTACCATTAACCAGACAGCCGTTTCCATGAACTTCCTGCACCTGGCATAATCTGTATCTGCTTCCAGAATGAGGGGTGCTTTGTGTAGGCCTATAGTTTTTGACATCTTCTCTGCCACTTTGCATAGTTCAGTCTTTTCCCACTGGGAGAATCTTTTGCAGGAGGGATGCTTTAAGTTCCAGGCCAGCCTGGGCTACAGAATGAGACTGGCTCAGAAAGACAAAGCAGAACAGAACAATCCCAGAGAGGATAGGATTCTTGTTAAAAGCTTTTACCCTGGGCATCCCCAGTAGACACAAGGAAACCTTTGGAGGGTTGGACATGCCTTTGTCTTCACTCTGGTGACAGTTTCACAGGTGCACCTGCTCAAACTCATCTAATTGCGTATATTAATCGTGTGTTGAGTTTTCTGTGATTCAATGAAATCATTTTTTAATGCAGTTTCAGGAGGATTGTGAATGTGGGGCCTGCCTGGACTGCATACATATCAAGATATTTGAGTAAGAGATAAAAAGCAATGATCCCCAAGGTTAACTATCGGCAAGTCCAAAGATAATGGTGGATGAAAGTACTCTCTTGATATAATTCCCTGACAGGCATTCCAACAGCACTGAGAGCTCAAGCAGAGATGCTTTGTTAGGAATCAATCCTGGACTAAAACTATGGATTTCTGATCATCATTGAGCATTCAACTCGTAGGCTCACTGATTTTAAAGTCTCTTCACAATGTATCTGATTGAGTCCACAAACATGTCAGCCACTGCTCTAGATGCCTGAGGACTGCAAGGTCCTGTCTCTCTGGAGATTTCCCCAACTCACCTTGCTGTAGTGGGATGGCATCACATTAAATCAACGATTATTTAGCCACAGTTGAGAATATGAGTCTGTGTGCTTGTTCCTGTAGCAAAGTTAGTGTAAGACGACATCAACTCGGGTAATGCAGGTTTCCTGCAAAGGGTCTTAATGTACCTTGAAGAATGATGACTATCAGTACAGTCACTGAGGGGCAGAAATACCATAGTTACAGAAACGAGAGAAAGGCAATCTCTCAGGGACTCGGTACCTTAGTTACCTCCATATAAGGTGTGTGGAAAGAGAACAGTTTGCCTCCCTGACTATTTCAACTGCCTACGCTAAATGGAAGCACAGCATGCCAGTGTTTCTGGTGGTAGAGACTAGAGGAAAAAAAAAAAAAAAACGAAGATAAATTTGTGTCCAGTAGATAAGAGGCTGAGAAAGTGTTGAGAACTGTGGAGTGAGGTTTGTTCACTAGTAATACAAATTTGCATGCCCTTTGACCCAGTAATTACATTTCTAAGAACCTATCTCACAGAAAAAAAAAAAAAAAAACTTCAGACAAACCCACAAGATAACACAGAAATAAATGCACACATCTGCTCACTGCTTCTCAGTTCACAACGGCCGAGCTAGGAAACCAGCTTAAACAAATGGATAGATAAACTGCAGTACACAAGAGTGCATACATTTGCATACACGTGACGGAGTTTGACTCGGCCATAAAGGAGGGTGGGGTTCTGTCATTTGCAGGAAAATGGATGGAGCTGGAGTCCACTAGGTCAGGTGAGATAAGCCAGGCCGAGTAGCTCATGTCTCATGTCTTCTCCCACATGCAGAATCAAGATTTACGTGTGTGTGAGGGGTGGGGTGACCTGAAGGCAGAAAGGGCACTATGAAAGCAGAAGAAGAAATCTAAGGGGGGAGACAAGAAAGGACGTCACAATGCATGTGCCGTGAAAGCAGAGGAGGCACACTATTCAGGGGAAGAAGGTCAGTCACGGGGGAGGGTCGGGAGGGGGTGTGACAGGGCAGTGGGAACAAATAAAAACAAGATTTGAGGTCCCCAATCTGGACATGTTTTTGTGTCTTAGGGCACAAGAGGCTAAACCAGCTGATGAGACGGGCTAGAAAATTTAAATTGCCAGAAAAGTAGATTTCCTTCATTAAAAGAACTGGGCAACCTGCAATGCGTCAGTGCACAATGACACACTGTTTGAGGGACAGTGACTTGTTCAAGGTTCAGAGGGAAGTAGAGGCAGGGGGTTTCTGTAGGCATGGCTGTGTTGATCTTCACTGTCAGCTTGGCGGGATTTAGAAGGACCTAGAAGGTGCACCTCTAGGTGAGACTGTGAAGGTGTTTTCTAAAGAGGTTTAACTAAGGAGGGGAAAGCATGCCCGAACGTGGGCAGCATCCTCCCATGGGCTGGGGTCCCGGACTAAATGATAAAGAGAAAGTGAGCTGAGCACCAGCGTTCATCTCTCTCTGTTTCCTGATGGTGGATGTCATGTGACCAACTGCGGCATGCTCCTGCCGCCATGCCTTCCCCACCATGATGGACTGCACCCTCAAATGTGAGCCACAAAAAGCGTTCCTTCCTTAAGTTGTTTTTATTGGGAGTTTCACCCCGGCAATGAGGACAGCACAAGGGTCCCAAGGGTCCTTCCTCCACGTGGTAGCATGGCAGCAGCTCTCGGCTGCTGGGTGGTGAGTGGATGAATTTCTTTCTTCCAGGGAACACAGAGTCATGCCATTCTCCCAGCTTTTTTTTTTTTTTTTAACTGAAGTTTGATATAATAACCTGAGCTAAATACATATAACTTTTCCTCCTAAGCCTCAACTATGCTACACCAGCGACCGAAATGATGATAGTTTCATTTCAAAAGTGTCCCCATTGCCAGGAAGCTTGGCATCTATTGCTTAAATCCACCAAATATTAAATTGTTGCCATGGCTTTTCATGTGTTCTTTGATCTGTCTGCTGACACTTGTTTATGCAGAACTGTTTGAAAGCTCATCATGGACCTAACATCCAGTCCCTTACCTGTTAAGGATGAGGGCAATCTCCCTTAAAACCGTACTAAGGGTTATGAAGTCCAAGAAGATGGCCCTATTTTTAAAAAGAAAAAAATCCCATAAGCTGCAGCAAGCAAATTTTCTAAATTGCCTCCAGGATTTTTTTTTTTAAATCATTCCCTAAAAGTCAGCCACCCAGGCAATGGCACATAGAAAAGAAGGCAGCCTTACACACAGCAGCCTGGGGAAGAGACCTCATACCCCGGAAGACAGCAGGGTCTTGGCCTCTTATCTGGCTTTTAGATAGCCAAGGGATCACAGTGCCTAAGCCACCTCCCTCTGTATATAGAAGCCGAAGGTCATGGTGAAATTAAGGGCATGACTAGGTCCTGACTCCAGCGACCTTAGACCTCTTAGTGAGCAGGATAAGCTGGTGCCTCCCCAGAAACACAGCTTTCCTATGGGTTCAGGTTTTACATGCTCCTCACAAAGAAAAGAAAAAGAGGCAAACAATCAGGAAGATGGAAGCCTGCTAAATGACATTCCCATGAGCCCATCTCAGTCTGTGCTGGCACTCAGCTAAGTCTTTCAGTCCCAGATGCACACACCTGTGGAGAAGTGACTCCAGGATTAACTAAAGCAAGGAGCTGCCAATCAAAGATGCTTGAGTTTCAAAGATAAACGGACATTCACTTAGAAACTACACTCCCATCAAGTTGGTCTCACTCCCAACAGTGAGAATCACTTCAAAGATGACATCTCTGGATGTGGGAGTTCTCACCTAAAGGAACTGGAGAAAGTATGACCACAGGATGCACAGCCACCTGGGTGAGAACAGGGGTGCAGGAAGTGCATCACAATCGGCATGAATTCCTTCTGATGTTCTTCCTAACAGACCCCCAGTTAGAGAAGAAACAAGTCTCAGGCTAGCTTTGTTAGGTTCTGCAAAGGAGAACTGTCGCCTGCAGCTGAAAACATCAGCAAAGAAAATGGAGCTTAATTTCATTGACCCAGTCAAAAATCTTTGGTGTTGCATGATTTCATGAGAAAGAAAAAATGCTTGATCTTTTAGGCTCTGCCAACAAATTAGAATGCTGTTTACAGCACAAGAAAGAAAGTTTACAGAAGAAGAGAGAAAATGAGTTCACTGAAGCTTAAACCTCCACTTGAATGAGGGTGCTGGCAAGAATCTAGGGGAATCTTAGAGCTTGATCCATGGGATGGATGGGGACTTGAGCCTTGGAGAAAGACAGAAGAGCAAGCTGAAGGAAGAAAGGGATGGGAAGGGCCCTAAAGCTGGAGGTCTGCTAAGTGGACTCTGGTTTGGATGTTTTATGGAGCCCCTGGATCCCCCTCTTCCCCATTTGTTCTGTTAGATACCCACGCCCACGCCTTTCTGTTCTCTGTCCTGACAATGTCTTCTGGGAACAAGAAGCTGTCATCTCAGGGACCCTGCTGGCTTTCCCTGCCTACCTATGTCCCTCTAACCCAGGGTTCTCAACCTTCCTAATGCTGCAACCCTTTAATACAGCTCCTTATGTTGCTACTTCATAAGTGTAATTTTGCTACTGTTATGAATGGCGATGTAAATATCTGTGTTTTCCAATGGTCTTAGGCAACCCCTGTTAAAGGACTGTTAGATGCCCGCAAGGGGCTGTGACTGACTCACTGATTGAGAATCATTGCTCTAACACTTTCTCACACTGAGTCTAACTAGTTATGATACAAGAGAGTATTGTATAGTATTATTTATATACTACAGAGATTAGTCTGTGGTTGGTCAGTATTGATCCAAATTAACCCCAATATATATGGCATGTAATACACTTATGAGATGACTCAGAACAAGAAAAGAATGTGTGGGAACCAATCTAATTTATAGATTGAGATGTGACTGTACCTCATGTACAACACACGTTGACCTTAGGAATGGATGGGATAACTACCCTGCAGAAGCAGTGGGGGTCTTTAATGACTGAATAAATGAATAATGATGATGATGGTAGATAGATCTGTGAGTAAACAGGTATGCATTTGCAAGTAAAAGGATATTTATGTGTTGTTACTTTGTCTGCTTTGAAAGGATTCACAAAAGACTTGCTCCATAGAAGTGTCTGGAATTCTATGAAGTCATTTTTCTGAGACTTCTCCTTGGTTTAGACTTCTCAACAATAGCAATGATGACGACGACGATGACGATGATGATGATGATGGTGATGAGGCCAGGCAGAAAGTGTGTGTGTGTTAGTTTTCTGTTGCTGTGAGGAATACTTGAGAAAAAAAAAGTGTCTTAAGGGAGGAAAGATTCCCACTGGCTCACGGTTCTGAAGGCTTGAGGTCCATGCTTGGCTGCCCCATTATGCTTAGACTGTTGGAAAGGCAAAAACATTTTTGCAGAAGGGCTGGAGGAAAGCATCTCTCTTCCTGGCAGACAGGAGGAAGAGAGAAGGAAGGGTCCTCGGGTAAAACTTCCAAAGCAGTTCTCAGTTTTTCCTTCCTCCAATTAGGCTTCCTGAACCCGGCAATGGTGCCATCAAACTGTAAATCTATCTGTAGATTAGCCCAACCATTGATTGAATCAGCCCTCATGCTCTTTCCTGAAGGCCCCTTGAGCTGACTGACAAGTCTTAAACACATGAGCCTTCAAGGGGGCGTTTTACACTCAGCCCAGCAGAAAACGCCCCTTTCTTCTACGCTCTGACCCTACACCAAAACTCCTCAAATGTATTCTGTGATAATCACTAGATAAATGTTGTCTATGACAGAACAAACATATTTATACATCTATAGCACCACATTTCCTGGGCTGTTAAGAATAAATTCTAGAGGCTGGAGAGGTGGCTCAGTGGTTAAGAGTACTTGTTGCTCTTGCAGAGGACCTAGATTTGGTTCCCAGTACCCAAAGTGATGCTCTTAACCCTCTATAATTCCATTCTAGAGCATCCAACACCCCCTTCTGGCCTCTAAGGACACTGTATGCAAGTATGGTGTACAGGAATAACATTCAGGCAGAACATCCACACACATAAAATAAAACCAACAATTTTTTAAAAAAGATTAAATTCCAATGACTTAAATATTTTATATGCACCCAACTACTGACTTTAAAAATATATCTACTGCATAAAATCAGATAACCTCTGAAATATTTCGTGTTCAATATTTGATAAATTGCTGACAGAATGAAACAGTTTGGATAGGCTCTTGAAGTTTGCTATTCTGGTTTACAATATTTGCATAATCTTCAAAACATTTCTTAAGGCAGTTGTGTGTGTGTGTGTGTGTGTGTGTGTGTGTATGTAGGAATGCTCACATGTACATATGTGTGTCCACCTATGTGTGCTCTCATTTGCATGTGCTTGTGGGTATGTCCACATGTACATGTATGTGCCCATCTGTGTGTGTGTGTGTATGTGCATGTATGTATATGTGCATGAGGAGCCTAGAGGTTGACAATGGATGTTTTCCTCATGCTTGTGCAGCAAACAGTTTACCAACTGAGCCATCTTTCTAACCCTCTTAGGTGAATTTTGGATAGAGATAAGAAGAAAGAGGAGGAGGGGGAAGAGGAGGAGGAGGAGGAAGAGGAAGAGGAGGAGGAGGAGGAGGAAGTCATTCCTTGGTATTGAATGATAGCACAATGTACACCCATCATGAAAAATGTTTATTAAACTCCCACACATGCACAGCATGAACGGAATGTTGCCCAAACTCAACCCTTTCATGTCTACAATCGTAACTGTATCCACTCTTAGAAAGAAGGTGGCATTTTATGTATTTACTGAAAATGGGCTAGTTCAGTTTCTAAAATGAGATACAAGAAACCTGAGCTGACATACACTAGGAAGCGCTTTCTTCCCTGCCTTGAATAAAACTTTTAGAACATACCAGATTTTTATAGACTCTATTATTGCCAGTAGATAGTGAGGAAGATAAAAATAATTTCTTAAGAGATTCAGATCTAGTCCAGTATCAGAGATGACACACAGCGCGCTGACTAGGAGAAGATTTGAATGTCACAGGAAAACATTTGTCAAACCAGGAACCTGTCTGAGAAGTTACACTGAATAAATAGTGCAGCATCCAGGAGTCTCAAACAGCCTGTAGCCTTCTGGGCTACAAACCATCTTAGTGAAGCACTGTATCCCCCACAAGAGTTGTACACCAAAGCTACCCCAAGCTGCAAAGAAGAAACATTTGTGGCCATGCCCTGGGCAGTTGTTCAGAGGTTTGCTGCCATCACTCACCCAAATAACTTACCAACCTCCTAATTGTGGGGTCCTTTTGGGATTCTGCAGTCATGCCCCCCCATCCCCTGATAGGTGCACACTGACTAGTGCAGTGGACCAAACATCATGGGGAAAATATATATCAGTCTGGGAAGACAGCTCAATCAGTAGAGTGCTCGCCATGCAAACATGAGGAGCTGAGTTTGATCCCCTGGACCTGTGTGAAAAGGCAGAGCACAGTGAAATAGTCTAGTAATCCCAGCACTGAGGGGATGGGGACAGGGGGATCCCTGGGCCTCACTGATTAGCCAGTCTTGCCCACTTGATGAGTTCTAGGCCACCAAGAGACACTGGCCCAGAAAGAAAGGGGACAGTACATGAAGAACGACACTTGAGGTTGACCTTTGACCCCCACATGCAAATACCCACATGTGCACGTGTATGCACACACACACACACACACACACACACACACACACACACACACACACCTATTAATGCCTTGACATGGGACAAGCAAATACTTAATTCACCTGGTGTGCCCGAGTATCATTGGGGTGCCTGGGGCTCTGTGCCTAAGCTATTTCAGAAGCCAGTAGCGGTTTCTTCCTTCCAGCGAAGCATTCTTTGGTCTGTGTGGTGGTGATTGTCACTGTCCACTTGACTGGAGTTAGGATCACCTAAGAGACTGAGGCACCCCTCTGGGTGTGCCTATTAGTACATGTCCAGAGAAGATTAAAGGGGGGGTACTGATTGTGGGGGAATACCACCCCATGGGGGTCTGTGTGGAATACAAGGGGGTGGTGGGAAACCAGCAGAGGGCCAGCACCACCCTCTCTCTGCTTCCTGGCCCATGATGTGAGCTGCTTTGCTCCACCCTGGTGGAGTGAGCCTTCTGAACCCAGCACTGAAATAAACACTTGCTCCCTCAGGTTGTCCACACCACGGCAAGGAGACCGGTGGAACTAGTACAGCATGTCTTCTCCTGCGTGGACCTGAGGAAAAAATGGCCCAGGAACCTTCTCCAGGGAAAAGCCTGCAACCACACCAAATAAAATCTGGCTTCTGCTCACAGAATAATGGGGACAAGGGGGCTATGACATGAGAGCAACGGTAACTTGGGGACTTAGAGAAGCTTCAACACGACCTTCATTTAGGAGAGAAAAAAACGAGATAGACCCAGAAAGCAGCATGGCTGTCTTGTGGCCCCACATGCCTGCTGGAGTCTCTAGTCCTCCCTCCCCTGCTTCCCACCCACACAGACAGAGAAGAACCACTCCACATCTCCTTCATTCCTGAACCCACCCCAGACTTGACCACAGCCTCTGGGTTTGGCTTGTTTGCTTATTGGGGCTTCTCTGTTTCCTGGGCTAGTCTCAAACTGTTGGGTTCTAGTAACAATCCTATGCCAGGTTCCCAAGCATCTGGGACTATAGGAGTGCCACCAAGCCTAACAACACAATTTCTGATTTCAAATTCAAATCCAAGGAGAGAAACACCGACTGAAGCAGAGAGGCCAGAAGGTGACTCTGCTGATCCACCTGCCTAGGAGAGAGGTCATTCCAACCTTGACCTGAAGACACGGTGAGGGGCAGCTAAGGGCTTTCTGTGAGCTGGCAGCCTTTCAAAAGTGACTTGGTCTGGTGGGTCTCAAGAAGAAGGCTATAGGCTTGTTTCCCTCCCCCACTTTTATAGATGGAACACCAGAGGGTGAGAGTGGCGAGTGACAGACACATGGCTGGGCTCTCAACTACATTAGTCCTCCTTAACCATGCTAAAGGACCTGTGAGTGTCCCCTCGGTGGCAGAGCTCTCCTTCAAGTGAGCATCATCACACGCTAAGGAAGGTGCTCAGCAAAGGTCAGTGGCTTGTACACAGATAAATTCATTTTTTTTAAATACAACTCACTGGACTGTTTCCGGCAGCACAGAGAAATGGTCAACCAAGAGCTTTGTAATGAGGCCTGGGAGAGACTTCCAAACAGGGAGACATTCCTGCGCAGTGGGAGAGCCTGGGAAAAGAGACTTCCCTGGAGACCAGAGTGAACCCCTCACCTGACTGGAAGGGTTTGTGTCACCTAGCTGGCTGTCGCCCGAGGGAGGTGGGGAGCGTGGGGCTTCCTGAAAAGCTCTGCATGTGTGTGTGTGTGTGTGTGTGTGTGTGTGAATTTGTGCATGTGCGCGTGCATGCCTGCAGGCATGTGTGGAAGCCAGTGCTTCACTTGACTGTCTTCCTCAGTCACCCTGTGGTGGTTCTTCCTGGTTGTCAACTATGTCTGGAATTAACCGAAACCCAAGTGACAGGGTACACTTACAAGGGATTTTGCTTAATTAAATCATTTGAAGTGGGAAGACCCACTTTCAATCCAGATCTTTTGAGATGGGACTAATGTACCTTTAATCTGGGCCACACCTTCTACTGGCAATCCGTATAAAGGACACGGAAGAAGGAAGCTTGCTCTCTTTGCTGACTTGCTCTCACCGGCAAGTCCACTCTTTCACCGGCATTAGCATATACTTCTTTGGGATCCCAGCGCATACTGAAGACCAGCTGAGACGTCCAGCCTCATGAACTGAACTGGATTCTTGGAAAGTTCCATTGATAAACACCCATTGTTGGACTAGCTGAACCACAGCCTGTAAGCCATGCTAATAAATCCCCTTTGTCTGTATATATAGCTCATTCTGTAAGTTCTGTTCCTCCAGAGAACCCTAACTAATATACACCTTCCACCTTATCTATTTAAGACAGAGTCTCTAACTGAATCTGGAGATCACCAATTCTGCTAGAATAACTGGCCAGTGAGCCCCAGAGATGCCCCTGTCTCTGCCTCTCCAGTGCTGGGGGTACAGGCATGTGTTATCTTCCCTGTGCAGATAAACCACCAATTCCTTAACCATGCCAGGTGCTGCAGGCTGCCTGTCCATATATACATGGGGCACTCCCAACTGTGGCCCTTTTTCTTCCTATCTAACCTCTCTCCCAACCCATGTCTACATCAGGGAAGGAAGCAGAAGGAAACATCTGAGAACATCCCAGTCACTCATTTACCTCTTCTCTGGCCTGTGTAGGGAGGCAAAGGATGCTGTTAGGAGAAGCTGGAGAACTCTCTACAAGCTATCATCAACCTAAACCAAGTAGGGGACCCATGAGAGCAGCAGGAACATCCAGCTCCATGGAGTATTTAGAAGGCTGCTTATTCTGATTTGATCCATCACAAAATCACAAGGAATGATCCAAGGGGACCAGAAAGATGAAGAGAACACAGAGGCCATGCTTCTTGGTGTGCAAACTTAGGGCTCGGAGTACTCAAGCAGTTCTGAACCAAAGGCTCACCCCGCAGAGGATATCTGTCAGTGCCTAGAAATATTCTGGTTGCCCACTGAGGGAGGACAGCAATCTTCTGTCATCCAATGAGCAGGAGCCAGGGATACTGTTGAACACTTTGCAGCCTCCATACAACAAAGAATCATCTAGAAAACATCAGTAGTGCCAAGGTTCAACAGCTTGGGGCTAAATCAAAACTTAACAACAAGAGTTTTGTTTTAGTAGCTCGGTTGGTAAAGTATTTGTCTTGGAGGCATTGGGGCCTGAGTTCAATACCCAGAACACACATGAAAAGGCAAGGGGGAGGTGTCACCTGCCCAAAATCTTAGCCTTGGCAAGGTGGAAACAGGCCAGTTACCTGGGGCTTGCTGGACAATCAGCCTAACCTACTCATCAAATTCAGATTTGTGAGAGACCCTGTCTCAAAAAACAAGCAGACAGCACTTGAAGAATGACACCAAAGGTTGTCCTCTGGCCTGTGCATACATGTGTACACACACACACACACACACACACACACACACACACACTCTTCACTTTGTAATCACAGTCTATTCTAGCTTGTTGAGTTCATGTATTAGACAACAAACCAAGCGGTGAACTGGCATCCACAGATGGATAGGCCTCTGTGTTATTATTTTCGGAGTTGGGTAGAAATGGCAAACAGCAGAGTGCTGCCCTAAAACCTCTTCTGCTGCATGAATAAAACATCAGCGCCTCTAAATTTAAACTTAAAGCCAATTAATTCATCAAAATGTCACTTGTCACCTAAAGCATTTTAGTAGCAAGGAAATACCTTGGAAGAAGAAAGAATCCTCACAGGGCGAGAGGGAATGGAGTGAGGATGTTGTCCACAGGGCAGGAACCACCATAGCCTTACCTACTTCCACTAATTCCTTCAGAGGATCCTTGGGAAAATGGTGTTTAGGAATATTGTTGGAGGCCCAAGTGACTTGCTTTCTATGTGGTCTTTCCTGGGTCTTACTATAAAGTATGTTGAGCACAGACATCATACCCAAAAGCTGCTCACAAGCCCCCAAAGTCACAGACCTCAGCCCTGGCTTTCACAAAGTGCATAGAGCCAGGGACACGTGAAACCATAAAAATAAACCTTATTATGACTTCAGGGGCTGAGAGATGACTTCTCAAAGCCTGTAATTTATAGTGTTGTCTTTAGTTGTAAGAAAGCAGAGAATGTAGACACAAAACACAGAATATCTATTTTCTAACAGAAGTTCCCAAAGCAGGAAGATTGGGGATCCTCTCCACACCCTCAGGAAATCTGGGTTCTGAAAGGCTCGACTTCCTGTTACCTCATGCTGAATGGCTCTCAGGGATAGAGAACTCCCTTCTGCAATGGAAAGCCAATACAGGCAACATCTTAGCAGTACAATCAGAGACAGGGAGACACAGGAGCATCAGAAAGCTTTATACCGAGTTACATACTATCTCCACGGACTTTTAAGGTCAAATCAGGCCACTAAAATCAAGCACTCAAACCCTGTGCTTTTGTTGCAAATAACAAAATGAACTAGTTCACAGCCAAGTGCTTGGACTAGAAGGTATTAAGAATAATTTAAGTAGAGACATACTCTTATTGGTGAATAGTATTAAATTATAAAGCAAATGTCTAGTATTTCCCTAAAAACCAATACCTTATGCTGTAATTCCCAGCAATAAAAGGTTAAAAAATCATTCAGAATTATCAAGCTGTTAGTCTAGACTTTCTTAGAAATGAATGAGTCATGCTCACTTCTTAAACCCACTGAGGGGGCAAGTTGCAATCTTTTTGCTGTGTCTAACTACAGAGGTATGATACAAGATCCTGGTAATGTCTCAAACAATATCCTGAGTTTGCTTCCAGCAGGTCTCTCTCTCTCTTTCAAAGAAAACAGAATAAACGCCACCAAATAAGTCCCACCCCCATAGGTAATACCAAATAAGTCCTACCCCCATGGCTCATCACAGCAGCCAAGGTCAGCAGCTGAAGCCCAGGGTAAAGTTTGAGTCACCCCACCTGGCCCCAAGCACTCATGATTTAGACACTTAAGTATCTAGAAGGATCCAAATAAAATCTTCGCACTTAGAACCCATACAGCCCTAAAGCAATGAAACACAGCCAGGTCCAATGAATCTTCATCATTTGTGTCTGAGAGACATAGTTAAAATCCAGGCCGTCAAAGCCTGAGTTCTCCTGAGCAAACGGCACCAGGATCCAATCTGAAACCCACTCAGACAAGGACTCTGATTCTCAGAAGCATTTCTCATGGACAGCCACAACAGGCATGCCCTCAGAAACACTTGAAGTGGACACGTGTGGGGGAAGACGGTAAAGATGTGTTTGGGAAGCAGAAAGCAGAGAAAATGTAACAGAAAGCCCCCCAGTGCCTTCAGGGTAGGAGAACTGCCTCCAGGCCCCTTTATTGAAGTTGCCAATCATAGTGCAGGAGGGAAGGTGCAAGGGTCCTTCCTTAGCTCTTCCCGACTGCTGTGTCTCTGGCAGGGAGACCACCAGCGAGCAGGGAAGTTACGTGGGGGTCTTACTTTTGTAGCTGGTCGCCCAGGGCTGGTAGCCATAGTAGCCTGTGATGCGCAGGATCCGCTCCTCAATGGACGTGAGTCCCACTGGCCCGCTAGTGAGGTCCTCAACGGAGCGCGACCATTTCAGATCCTCCTTGATCGCCTCATCCACCACCAAGTACTTAAGCTGCCGGAGTTGAGGGCTGATGTCGGACAGTCTCCGAGGGCTGACGTCCGGTGACCTCCTCATGCCACTGAGGTCGCGGGAAGGCGGGATGAGTCAAGGGCAGAGAAGGGGAGACGTCAGTGAGGACCAGTGAGGACCCATGGTTGTTCCCCTCGTGTGCTTGCCATATGCCCTGCTCCCCGGAACCTCGGCGTCGGGTCCCGCGCCCTCCCCTGGGCGCCTCGGGCATAGAGAGCAGGGGCGAGTAGCCAGGAGACGATGCTGAAACTTCGCCGGCTCAGCCCCACAAGACCGTCCCTTCCTCCCTCCCCGAGCGTGGCAGTGGGGGCTGAGTAGATGCTGGGGACCACCTGCCCGCCGCCCTCCCGCTCCTGCGGCGGGCGCTACTCACACTGCGATGCTCTTGGCCCTGGGAGCGCCGCCGGGAAACTCTCGGATACCCATGGGCGGCGGCAGCGAGTGGCCCCAGGCGCCCAGATTGGAGCCGGAGGAGCCGCGGCCCGAGCTCCCCACAGCCGCTGCGAGGGTCCGGAAGCCCGTGGGTCGCCCGCAGCTCAGCCGGGCCACTCTAGGTGGATCCCCAGCGCTGGCTGCCGGGAGCCGGTGGCAGAGCAGCGCCGCGCCCCCCGCCTGTCGCCGCCGGCGCCCTAGCACGGGCGATCGCGGACGCCCGAGCTCCGGAGAGCGTGCCCGGCAGTGCGCTCCGGAGCCACCGGGGAGTGAGGTTGTGGCCGCCCCGGCGCGCGTGGACCAGGCGGGGGCGCGCGTCCCGATCCCTGCCACCTGGTGTGTGCCGGGCTTCGGGCTGGAGTTCTGCAACCCTAGGGCGCGGGACTTGTCACGGTTCTGGCTTTCTGGGTTTTGACACGTGAGTCTCGATTTTTCCCCACACCCACCCCAACACACACCACCCCAAAGAGCAGCGCTACTCCGTAAGCAAAAAACAAACTAACCTGGCGTTTCACAGTGCACACTAAGTGGCCAAATAGACGAGGCGGTGATTGCTGGTAGGTCAGACAGTGTCCTCAGCTCACAAGCTCAAGGAGTCTCTGCAGAGCGTCTCGCCCTAGTTAGCTTCCAATGAGTGCCTTGTTCCCAAGCCATTCCAGACCACCAAATCGCCCTCCATATCGCCGTTCTTCACTGAGCACAAATTTAGAAAATACACAGATATATAGAGAAGACTATAGCTTTATTGAGCCCCAAAAGATTGCTTTGAATTATAGCTAGACTCTACTCCAACAGTTTTTTGAATGTAAGATCTATTTCCCCCAAGAGATCAAAGTGCAGACACTACTTTATGTGTTGCTTTAAGAAAAGATAAATTGTTCCTCAGTGAACTGGGAATAGAGGGGAACTCACTTCTTCAACTTTGATAAAAAGAATTTACTAAGATTTGCTGCTTGCAGGTAAGGAACCACAACTTTTCCGCTAAGGTGAGAGGCGACCAAGGGCTGTCCTTGCCGTGCCTCCACAAGATCTTACTGGGAGTCCCAGCCAGTTAAATTACTCCAAAAAGGGGGGAATATAATGGATGCCATTTAGAATGAAGTAAAAGAAAAATGAAATTGTCTTTGCAGATAGCAGCACTGCTGATGTAGAAAGCCCCAAAGGGTCAACCACAGAAACGTCTGGAGTTAATAACTGTGATAGACTTGATTGTCACTTGATGTGAGTTACAATTACCATGGGAGCAAACCTTTGGGGAGGTCTGTGTGGGAGTTTCTAGATGTGGGCTGCATTTGGGCCCTGGAATGAATCAAAAGTAGAAAGTGAGCTGAGCACCCGTGTGCATCTCTCTCTGCTTCCTGACGATGGATGCCATGTCACCGCCGCTCCACCCTATGCTCCCGACACCATGGTGGACCGAGTGTATTTTTAAACTGTGATTCCAATAAAGCCTTCTTTCTAAAGTTGTTTTTCTCTACTATTTTACCATCGTCATACATGGAGTAACTAAAACAACTGGCTTTTTAAAAGGCTGAAAGAGTCAAAGTTAATGTACAAAACTTAGCCATTTTCCTATGTCCTTGCAATGTACAATTGGAATTTGAAGGGGGAAAAAACAGTACTTTTCACAGGACTCCTAAAAATGCAAGTTTAGAGATGGATCTAATATATACAATATCTATATGAGGCAAATTACAAAATTCAAATAAGAGAAACAAAACTCAAAGTGAACAAACACATTGACCAAGGTGTCTCTGAACTTCAATGCATGCATATTCTTTTCTCAAGAATCTGCCTTCCCTTGGGTTTCTGGGTCAGTGATGGAAATGACCAGGTGGTGGCTCCATCTGGGTTCCTCGGCACTTCATTCATCATTTAATGATTTCAGGGTTGGGACGAGGACAGTGACAGCCAGGCAGTCCAGGAGCATCGGTGTCAGAAGCAATTATATTCATTACCTGAAGGAGGTCAGGAGTTTAACATTTTCTATTCATAATAAGACCTCAAGGAATACACTTAATGGGCACAGTGTTGTGAGACAGGCTAATCAATGCCATTGCCCAATACGGAAGATAAACTGCATATATGTTTCTACAGACTTTTAAAAACAAGATTTATTTTTATTTATCTGTCTTTGCCTACATTGTATGTAAATGCACTACATGCATGCAGTACCCATGGAGGCCAGGAGAAGACCTCAGATCATTTGGGGTTGGAGTTACAGACACTTTCCAGTTGCCATGTAGGCGCTGGGTATAAAACTCAGGCTCTCTACAAGAGTAGCAAGTGCTATTGGCCATTGGTGCCATCACTCCAATACTCTGAGGCTTATTCTCCATACCAGTAAATAAAACTTATAAACTTTTAAATATTACTTTATGGAGATATACTTTTTTTCAATATGAGAATGACTTGTTTTTCTGAAAATGTCCAGATGCCCCTGAAATATTTAGAATATTTAGAATATACATGTCAATTTTAAAATTGAACCAAGTAAACATCTACTGAGGGCGGGGCATGTACCAGGGTCTGGGAAAGAGACTGGAAACACTAACACAAGTGTTTTCTTCCCCCATTGAGCCTGCAGCATGATAAACAAACCATAAGTGAAGACTGCTCAGTGCGGGCCCTGATCCTTGCATGTAGAGTCTCTGGAAGTCATCACCCTCACCTGGAAGGGAGGAGACCAGGATCAAAGGGATGTCAGAGACGCTTTCCTAGGTGAGAAACCTAACTAATGTTGAAAGCTAGAGATTTGCCCGTAGATGCAAAAGGAAGTAGAAGGAGAATAGAGAGAAGATGCAGAGCAAAAGGAGCAGGGGAGGAAGCATGTGCCTTGCCCAGGAACCTGTTTGGAGAGCATGACGGTACTCATTGTTAACTTCACAAAACCCATTCACCTGGGAGAAGGGACCCGAGACAGGCCTGTGGGGGTTGTCTGGATTGTGTTAAGATGGGAAGACCTGCCCACTGAGAGTGGTGACATTGGTGACATTCTCTAGCTAGGACCCTGAGCAGCAAAGATGGAGAAAAGGAGCCAGGCAGCATTCCTTCATTGCTCTCTGCTTCCTGATGATCTGTGAGCTAAAATAAACCATCTCCTCTTAAGTTACCATCGTCAGAGTATGTTATCACAGCAACTGGAAAAGGAGCAAGGACAGAAGGCAGTATTCCAGTAGGAAGTGGCATAGGCAGGGTGGCCTTACAAAAGGGCTTTGTAAACAGAGTCAACATCCTCCCTTCCCAGAATCCTTGCTGGTTTCTTCTTACCTCCTTATCCAGAGTAATCCTCTCAACGGCCAAAAGGACTCTCCTCTGTGGAAAATTTTCAGGTGTTGCTTTCTTTAAATCCTTAGCCTTGCCCTACCCACCTGCCCCCAGCCTTTCATCCTGTAGTGATCTCCATCCCTCTATCCTTCCTGCCTCTCAGAGCCTGTGGATTCCCGGCCTCCAGACCAGAATGCATGATGTCATGCCGTCTCTGCCTGGAAGGTGGGTGCACAGCTGACCTCGAAGACCTTGTGATGCCCTCACCCACCTCACATTTACTCCGAGTCCCTCCCTCCAGGAAGCTTTCTCTGGCCCTGATGGAGTAGACTAGTTCCTTCCAACACAATTTTTAATACTCTACTGTGGCCTTTATAACCCTTGTCGGGGCTTTATGACAAGTTCATTTACAGGGTTATTTGATTAATGTTTGTCTCCTCCACTCAGCTAAAAATTCTATGAGGCTGAGATTCCTCTGCCTTCCTCATGACTCTCCTATCTATCATAATGTCTGTATAGGCATGGCTCGTAAAAACGTTTCTTAAATAAATGAGCAAAGGGAAAAACGGAGTCTGAAACTACTTGAACAAAAAGATGTGCGAGGGACGGAAGGGACACAATTTACAGAGTTTATTTAGACTTTCTGTTCCTATCAGTTCCCATTTCTAGGCTCACACTGATTCACCTTCAAAGGTTGGCAGGGACAGACTTCTGACTTCCTCACCGCTTATCTCTTTGGGGACTCTTACTCCAGCCTTCCTCCAAACCTCATTTTTCAGCCCAGACAGTATGCATAGCAACAAAATGCCCTGTTTTCTGAGTCAGTCGTGACTTCAAATGCCTTTTTCTAGTCTCAAAAAGTGCAACCTCAATGTTAGATAATGTGTCCCAATTTTGGTACAAAGACATAGTTGTTGTGATATGTGTCTCTGACGCGCTTAAGGAAATTTTGCACGTTATAATGGATGGGTGGATGGGTTGATGACTGACAAATTAATACATACATGCTTACCTGGTTATGTAGATGGATGATAGAGAGGTGGATGGATGGACACTCACACATGGTGTGTTTTGTTTACTTCTTCCAATGAGTAGGAGCCTCCTTTGGGGACTATGTCTTTCATTTCTTTTCTAATCCATGTAGCACTCAAGCATAAGGGAGTTCTGTTGGTGGATTCATCAACATCATGGGGAATGCCGTAAGTTTCTGACACGGTACAAGTTTCATTAGGGAAGAAGTATTTATTGAGACCGTGCAAATATTTGATTAGACTAGTTGCAATTGGTATCTTCAGCTGTGATCAGACCACGACTACAGTAACAACAGTGGCACATGTGGGCTGGGGCAACAACCCAGTCACTAAAACATCGCCTCGAGTTCAATGCACAGATCTCATTACAAAAAAAAAAGCTAGGCTTGGTGGTTCACCATTGTAAGCCCAGTGGGAGGTGGAGACAGACAGATCCCAGGTACACAATAGTCCATCAGTCCAGCTTCCTTGGCAAGTTCCAAGCCAGAGAAAGATCCTGACTCAAAAAGAAAATGGAGCACATTAGGAAGGATACTTGAAGAAGTTCTCTGGTCTACACATGTGTGAATCTACACACACACACACACACACACACACACACACACACACACACACAAAATAGAGAAAAAGAGAAGGAAAAACAACACTACCATGTGCCTTTATCACAGTATAAGAACAGAATAAACTCAAAGAGAGGCTAAAAGCTAGAATAGAACAAAACAAACAAACAAACAAACAAAACCCCAAAACCAAGAAATAGATGCAGCCTAAATCTTGTGGGATAGCTTCTAGATCCAAAAAACAAGGGATAGGATGGCAAAGGCCCTGCAAATGGGCAGTCATCTTTCTATGGTCATGAGCCTCTAGCTCCACCAGCTGCACAGGAGTTACTTAATGGAGAGAGGGAATTTATGGACAAGTAAACAAACAACAGAGGCAGACCTGAAGTCACATCTATGCAAGATTTTGGTGCACAGTTAATGCACATAGAACCCACTGGAAGCCAGCAAGTAAAGTTCCAAGAGAAACGTATATTGAAAAGAGCCTAACTAAGAAAACTTTCGACTGCCAGACACCACTGGAGCTGGCTTGAGAGCAGGAAACAGCTGCAGAAGTTTTATAGGCCTTAGGGAGAGCTCCACATCAACACTGACTCCATCATAGCCAAGGAGGGCAGTGGAAAAGGTTGACCTTGTGAAGGACAGAGCCAAGGGCCTTGGGGAGCCCTGGACAAGAATTTCTCCCTGCAGAGTTGAGTTAGGACTTGGCTAAAGAATAGGGAACTCTTCCTAAGCCAGCTCCACAGGGTTTCAGCATTGCTGGGGACCAGCAGCTTCTGCCTATTACTGGCCAATCTGTGGCTGTGATCTGGTCCTTGATGCACTGTTACAGTTTGAGTGTGTATAAGGAACTAGATGACCTGTCCTTTTGCCAAAGATTGCTTTAGGCGGTCACTTCTGAATTTGAGAGATCAGAACACTCAAAACTGACAAGCCCCTGGGAGAGTCTGGCCTTGAAGCTTTTTGCTTCAAGGAAGAGGCCAGCATATTCTGGTGATAAAATGAGGATTTCTTCACTGGGTAGCAAGGATGTCACAGACCTATTTGTCAAAAGCTATCACATGTTTCTTGTATGTCCTAACCTAGGCATAAAGATTGCATATCTGGGTCCCCTTAAAAGTGAGGCCAACTGATTCCAGCAGGGAGGGCAGTGAGCATGGTCTCAGTATACAATACACTTGAAAGAAATTACCTTTACGCAGCTCAACTTTATTTATATGAATATACACCAATAAAAGATCTTAAAAGAAAAACGCAGCTGTATAAATGAAGTTCACAGTTCTGGAAGGATTCAGAGGGTCAGCGATTCCTTCTTGTGCTGCCAATAAAATACAAATAAAAGCCACGGTCCTAATTTAAAAATAAAAATTCGGGGCTGCAGAGACGGTTCAATAGATGAGAGAAGGTGCTGGGTTACCATGAAGAAGCAAGTTCAAATCCCCAGCATCCATATGAACAGCCAGGGGTGGTCACTCACAGACCTGCCACCCCAGCACGGTGGGGGTGGGCGGGTGGGCAGAGACAAGAAGATCCCTGTGCCCACTGGCTGCCAGCTTAGCTCTAGATTCCAGGAGAGACCCTCTCTCAGGAGAACAAGATGGAAAGTGATAGGGCAGGACACCTGACATGCTCCTCTTGCTTCCACAGACCCGAGATGAGAGCATTCCCTTACACAAGTGTGTGCACACTCCCCATCCCTACACATACACAACCTTCTCCCATTGCCAATGATATCTACTACCCAAGTGTGCACTGCATCCAGCTTGCAAAATCCCCACTTCCAGTTGCCCATCCCAAGAGGCTTCCTCCTGCCACCCGGAATATATCAAAATTGCTGACTCTTGTCAATCAATGTCAATTTTCCCTATCAACAGACAGCTGGAGGCACAGAAACCTATTACACAAAACAAAACCCGTCAGCCAGTGCAGGCTGGTTTTGTACCCTACTTCACCTTCTGCTTGCCCAGGCAGCCCATTTACAATTCCTAACAATTAAATTCAAATTTTCCACATGGATTTGCATAGTCAGTCAGTCCTGTTGCCTTCTTTGCTGAACAGCCTCTCCAGCAAACTCTCTGAGAAAACTCTGTTTAAATAGCCAAGAGGGTCTGGGAGTTATGGCCTCCCAGAAGCCTTTGCGTTGATGGATGATTCAAAACTTCAGCTCTGGGTGTATCCCTTAAGGCAGGCAAATCCCTTTCCTTCTGAACGTTCTTTCACCTTTGTTTCTTTTCCCCCCCAACATTCTCCCACTGATTCATTGAGGGAGGATGTTACAGAGCGCAGTGGAGAATCAGCCAAAGTGGAAGCTGTACTAGCTGGTCCACAGCCTCCAAGGCAAAGTCGAGCATCTCACCCCAGCCTTCAGCCTTGGGCCTGCTGGTGATTTATGCTTGCTGCTTTTTTTTTTTTTTTTTAATCTGTCAGGCTCTGGGGAGCAACAACCTCCTCCATCGTGGGCTGTCTGAGCCATTTCACTCTCTTAGGTCGTTTGGGGTTTGCAACTGGAGTACTTCCAGGTCCCGCCTGCTCAGGCTCTGTGTTCTTCAGGACCTTCTGGCTGCAGGGGAAGTTGGTGATTGAGTATGTGCATTCGGTAGGTCACAACCTTTCTTTTAACTTTTCTGAAATGTTGCTGCTAAGGACAGAAACATCTTGTCACTGGAGCTGCGTGTGAGTGCACAAACACACAGGCAGGACTTTGAGCATCATTGCAAGCCTCACAAGCCTGCTAGATTACCATAGCCATGGTTTGGATTTTTTCAATATTTTATTTTATTTTTTAATTATGTGTTTTTGTGTGAAGGATGGGGGCACATATGTACACCTGAGTTATAGTGCCTTCAGAAGAGGATACCAGATTCCCTGGAGCATGGTGGTTCTGCCTCTCCTCTCATGAGTGCTAGGAACTGAACTCAGGTCCTCTAATAACAGGAGCCATTCTTAACTGCTGAGCCATCTCTCCAGACTATTTGGGATATTATTTTTATATATGTCTGTGTGCACGTAAACACAGGGAGTGGAGAACACACCAAGGCCACAGGCCAACATCAAGTGTTTTCCTCAACCCTGCTCCACCCTATTTTATGAGACAGGTTTCTCACTGGACCTGGGTTAAGCTGAACTTACTAGCCAGCAAACCTCAGGGATCCTTTCTCTGCCTCCTAACCCTGGGGTTAAGATGTGTACTGCCACACTTAGCTTTTTACGTTTGTGCTGGAGGCTCAAACTCATGTCTTCATGGTTTGCATGACAAGTGCTTTCCTGGCTGATCTCCGCAGCCCACCATTTAGATTTTATGTGTTTCCCCAGGTGTAAGTGTTAAAGGCTTGGGTGTCAATCGACAGTGCTGTTGGAGGGTGTACTCTTTAGGAGACACAGTGGAAGGAGAGAGGGAAGGAAGGAATGGAGGGAGGGAGGGAGGGAAGGAGGGAGGGAGGGAGGGAGGGAGGGAGGTAGGGAGTGTCATTGAAGGGAGTTTGGGGGCCCTGATCCTTCTTCCTCCCCCTCTTTGTCTCTCCCCCTCTTCTCTCTCACCACCATCATGTTCTCTTTCTCTCCCTCCTTCCTGGCTGCCCCGAGATGAGCAACTTTGCTGACACACACTCCCAA
>CABHPH010111475.1:52500-53934 GCA_902168325.1 Peromyscus nudipes
TGAAGTTTCATCTTCTAGTTCACTGTAGTCCCCGCCTCGATCTTCTGATGGAAACTTCCACCCTGGGAAACTCAGAGCCAGTGGAGAACACGGCTATGGGTTTAGCAAGAACATATTTTGCATGTGAGTCATTAAAGTGAATGGTGAGTGTAGATACTTATGTTTCCATTCCTGGATTCCTAGATCCACCAATCCTGGCTAGGGGAGAAATTATACCCACAGTGGATGCAGATACATAGCATTATAGCACCCCTGGAGAGCCCTGCTCCAGTAGTACATAGCTGGACGTGAACCTGCTCCTGTGCTCCACTGTGTCATCAAGCCAGCTGCTTTTGGATACAGGGGAGCATGCGCATGTTGGAAAGTCCACAAGGGAAAGCCCACATGGCATTCATTTGCTCAAAGGACTCTCAGCCAGAAGTAGTACTGGCTGGAATGGCATGATGGTGGCCAAGAATTCTGTAAGTTCACAGATGATGGCCTTGGAAGGACTTAAGTGCATACAGGAGCACAAGCTTGTCTCCAAGGTGAGTGTCTACCGCATTAAGAATGAAACATTGTTCTTCCAATGACAAAAGTGCTCAAGTACACCCAACTTGCCAGCAAGTAGCCATTTGATCACCCTGGGAGAATGATACCTATGGGGAGCTCAGTGTAGGTCCCCAGTGCCAGCACAGTGGGTTGTAGCTAAAGCCTGATTGGCTTTGGGGAGTGTAGTTTATGTTGCTGAGCCTACACAAAATCTCCATCTTTGTACCATGGCCATCTTTTCCAGGAAAGGCTGCTGGGAATCGGACATTTATTATAAGTCAGACCTTCACAAGATGAGATTATGGGCTTATTTTTTTTTTAACAACCTCAGCTCTGTGGCTTGAGGGGAACTTTCAGGATAGGCATCAAAGATTTCAAGTCCTTCATGCAGCACCTGACCTGGAAATTCATCCTCTTCTCCCTACACATTGTTCAGCAACAATGGAAGTAACTAGATGATTCCATTGTACAGTATTTGTTAGCTGACAAAAACATCCAAAGGTATCATATGCATGGTCATTTTGTTCGTTAGTGTTTACCAACTTAGGTCACCTGGGAAGAGGGAATCTCAATTGAGGAATCACCTGCATCAGATTGGCTTGTGGCATGTCTGTGGGGACATTTTCTTGATTGATAACTAATATAGGTGGACCCAGCCCACTGTGACCAATGCCGTTCCTAGGCAGATAGGCCTGAGCTATGTAAGAAAGATAGCTGAATGTAAGCTTGAAGGTAACCAGTCAATAACTGCCTTCCATGGTTCCCGCCCTGACTTCCTCAGTGTGATTTGTGATTGGGTACTAAGGAAATACTTTCAACCCCAGAGTTAGTTTCCATCAGTGTTTTATCACAACAGCAGTAAGTAAGTAGGAGACACACACACACACACACACACACACACAC
>CABHPH010111476.1:0-13057 GCA_902168325.1 Peromyscus nudipes
GGCCCTGGTCATCAACTTAATGTGAAATAGAGAATCACTATGCAGAGCTTGTACTGGAGCAAAACTGTTCACCTGTGTTCCAGGAGACAGATTGAGAGTCAGGGAGGAGCCATAGACAAGGTACATCCTTCAAAGTCTTACCTTAGGTGACCCATTTTCACCAACCCAGGACCTTCCTGCTGGTCAGCATCACCTAATAATGACACCACAGGATGCATCTATGAGTCAGTTACATCACTGAGAAGTTCAGAGATCTTATGATCTAATCACTTCCCCAAAGTCACATCGTTAAACACTATATTGGAGACCAGGCCTTCATCATATACGTTTTGGAGAGCCACTTCGTTATTTAAACCAACATCCACTGACTGGTGCTCTGTCCTGAAGCCATACTTCAGCAAGTGGCATTTCCCCATTGTCATTTCTTTGGACACTATGTGACTGAGGACTCTTTTCTTTCTGTCTTTTTTTTTTTCTGGAACACTGCTACAGTCTTGTTGGGGAGTTTAAAGGACAAGGAAATCATTCAATGTGGTGAGAAACTTCATTTTAGAATGCCCATATGGTATCAGAAGTGAAAAAACTAGGCCTCCAAATGAGCAGCCTTTTCCAAATTTGCTGCTTAGCCAGCAGACCTGACCTCCTTGAGCTGTTGATGCTGTCTCTGAGTGTCAATCCGTTCAGGCTGGCGTGTCTGTGTTGCTTTATGTCTTTGGAGTTGACGTTGCTCAGTAAACCGCCATCCCTTTGTGGGATGCTGCTGGGAACCCACTGATCCATCTTCCCAGGTTGTGATTCCTTTCATTTATATTCTGTGATGGGTGCTCTCACCGTCTCCAGCTCTACTTCGTATTAAAGGCAGAACCTTTGCTTGCTCTAATAATAGGCTTGAAGTCAGGAGGAAGAGAGCTTTAACTCAGTTGGCATGGAGGGCAGAATATATGGTGTAAGGAATAAACAAAGACCTAGAAGGCTTTTGTCAGCCTAAAATACTCCCTGCGATTGTTTTTGATGAAATAATAATAATTATAGTGACGGCTAAGGCTTGCCACTGAAAACCTGTAATTTTTAGCAGCTGTGTCACGACCATAACAACTACTGGCATGTATAAAATAAAATGTACGTTTCCCTGAACTGAGATTGCCTGTATATGTAAATACCCTATTACTTGCTGTGCCTGATTTTAATTGTCAACTTACCTGAAGCATCCTGAAAATTCATAGAATTTCAAAAGTTTTGTCTTAGGAACGCCGAAGAGATTTTGAAGGCTGCAATTTCTTTTAAATAAATTAATAGACTTGATCTAAATATAGTTTATTAGGAAAAATTGGTTATGCATAGCTCCAATCACAGGGATCCTGCACACCTAGCATTAACTAATTAGTTATTCAATGTATGGAAATCTGCCCAACACCAGGGTTGTCAAAGGACTCTATGGTAGGAGATGATATGTAAACGTTATCTTCACAGTAGCCAACTAGCGTTATTTCCAAAATTTTATTTGCACTGCTTATAATTTATAAAAGAGGGATGGAAGGCCATCTGAGAGTCTGTTTAATATTTTGACAGATATTTCATGATATGACAGGATTTGCTAGATAAATGCCTACTACCTGCAAAGAGAACACAATTTGGTATAGTTGCTTGGTGTTGCGGGGAGTAAGGGAATCAGATCTGTCTTGAGGAGCTTCAGTTCTGTTAGGAAAGGGAGGCATGCTAATTTGAGATAAGAACTTTAATCTGAAATCAACAGGGCTACAGATGTTCACAGGTGGTGATGTACAGTCTGATGATAAAGGGAAGGCTTCAAAAGGAAGAATTTAGGACCACATGATGACAGGTACATGGCTTATTTACTTTTCTTGCTATCTGCTGCAGTCATAAAAGGATCTGGAGTCAGGGTCTGCAGGGAGGCAATGCTTATACGGGAGGAGAGCAGTATTGCTCAAAAGTAGAAGGGAATGTTCAGAGTGGACAACACCGTGGGTGGGTCTTGATTAAAGAAGAAAGGAGGAAAGAGGGAGGGAACTATGGACCAAGCAAAGGGAAGGAGAAGGGCTGTGGACAGGAGAAGAACCACAGTGTACCAAGCAGGGAGAATTCATTGCGGTGGGCAATCATGCACATAATCTGTATTCCTCCTGTTCTCAGCAGAATCAGATCTGGGATGTGACCAATTTTATTAGCAAATTCATACCAGAATGTGGTCATGTTCCTTTAATTCCTACGTTTCTTCCTCCAGATTTTGTTATTATTATATATGTAAATGGAAAATTATGTGTCAATCAACAAAATGAACTAAATCCTTCCTCAGTTGGTGTGAAATCATAAATATGTTTGAAAACAATACTTCATGCTGGCTTTTCATAAACAATTTGATATCCCCTCACAGTCTGGATGAAGCTGCCTTGCTCGACAGGGAGATAGAGAAAATACACAATGTTGTGGCCTCTGGTCCTGAAATAAAAATAGTGGTTTGATTAAATGCCAGTTGGTTGTAAACAATAACCCACATAAACAGTGGGAAATCATTACACTTAAGCAGTGAATTCTAATTTAATTTTATGGCCTTTGGAAAGAAATCCCTCAGGCAGTCAGCAGAAGCTAAGCGATGGTGACTGAGCTGAGGTTTAGAGGGATTACAGTTAGGCTGGGCCAGCTCTGGGGTGCCCTATCCTTGCAGAGTGGAACTGTCCACATCCATTCTTCCCTGTGTTCTTCTGGTCAGGTCATTTTATGGTTTGGCCATTCCGATGAATTTTATGTCTATGTGTTTCATTTATTCTGTTGCTGCATTTAAAATACCCCCATGAATTCAGTGCTTTCAAACTACTGTTTTATTGTAGTTAATAGTTCTTTTCTCTTCTTCTCTCTCTTTGTAATAGAGAGAAATTCCACATTTTATTGTGTACAATCAATGCATTTGGTTGTTGCATTTACTTTAAAAATTGTTTCATTGCGCATTTATTCTCTGACAGTGTCATAAAAGTTTTGATGTAATTGGATCATGTACTCCTATTACTCTTTCCTATTTCCCTCTCACTTATTCTGGAATGCCCGTTAGGCCCTAAGAACCCCCCTTCTATTTTCATGACTTTTGTTTGTTTGTTTTGTTTTGTTTTTACAGTTTTTGTGACCCACTGAGTTTAATTAGGGTTAAACTCAGTATATGTAGGAGGTTATTTACTGGAGCATGTGAAACTAGCCAGTGGCTCCACCACTGAAGGAAGTGCCTCCCCCATCATTAATTGCCAATGAGTCCTTAAGGAGAGTTGGGGCTTCTAATTCCCCAGCCATGATGAAATGTTGATAGGATCAATCGTATGCAGGTCTTCTGAGGAAACCACAGCTGCTGTGATTTTGTGAGTGGAACGGCCATGTCATGTTTAGGACACAGCTCCATAGTCCTCCTCTGGTTCCAATATTCTTTCTGCCCCTTCTCACTGAATGTCCCCTGCACTTTGGAGGGAGTGAGATAGATGTGCTATTTAGGGCTAAGTTTTCATTTGATTTGAGAGGAATTTCATCAGAGCTTAGCTGCATGATTTTTCTCCTTTCTAAGTTGTTGGTTGTATGGGGTCCCTTCATGATGTCTATCTGGTGTCTTGGCCAGTCTGAAGGTAACAAAGGATAATTTACTCAAAAGCCTGCTATATTGAGGCCCATAGCTTGAAGACTGAATTCACATAGATCTTCATCTTTATTACATGACTGTGTCCCCTCCTAGTGTGGTCTCTCCAGCATGGCTGTAAACTTCTCACATGGAGAGATGGAACTCATCATTGTAAAAGTAAAACAGAGGCTAGAATATCGTCACTTTCACTATACAGACTGGTAATGACAGTGACAGCTTAGCCTAGGTTCAAAGGGATGGCACATATATTTCATGTCTTGATAAAAGGTATTAAAGGGTTTGTTATTTATAATCCACTGGCATGCACAAACCAGAGTTTTGTAGACAAATACATCTTGGAAAGACTAAAATGGTTAATGTATGTAACAGTCAATTAACAATATTTATAGAGTGATTGTTTCTTCATGCAGTACCAAACAGGTAAAATTGAGGGAATATTACCAATTCGTAAATCAAACTTAAACAAATGAGATATGTTTCCTTATAAACATCTGATGTGCAGATTGGGTAATTAGCCGATGCCCTAGCCTTTATGTGACTAGTTGTCTTTTGCTTATGTTCTATAGTTGTTCCTCATTAACTTTTTGCTTGATGTGCAGGTTGAGTTTTTAATCAAACCATCATCAGCTGTATTTGTTGTTGGGTGCTGTGGATGTGTAGACCAGGCAATAGATGCAATATACACTGTTGTCTTGGCAGCACACATGGTTTAACAACCGTTCTGCTTCTTCTAATCCTGTTGAGCTTGTCTGTGTTGGCACTGACTGACAGCAAAGGCAATAACATGTAAAGGCACCTGCTGGCATTGATTTGGCTTTGCAGTCAGAGAAGACAAAGGGAGATTACTTTTAGCATTGTGTGCCAGGGCTGTTAATCTAATCTGATCTACACAGGGGCTCATATAAAGATGCAAGTTGTTTTAGGCAGGCATCTGGAGCTGTCTGGCGAGAAGAGTTATTATGTATCAGAACAAATTAGGCAAAATTAGTACAGCATTCAAATGGCACCAGCACAGGTGTAACATTGGCTGGCTGCTAAAATATGTCACATAGCAACACTATCACACTCATTAAGGAAGAATAAGTTACATAGACATGGTGTGAGAGCAGAAAATATAGGCCATTTGTTCAGTAGCCATGATATGACTGGATTAATTAGAACATGCCAAAATTTGCTTCCAAGTGCTTTTGAAATGTTTTGCATCAGAGGAAGAAAGACAAAATAAGAAATGATGGACATTTTCTCTAAGATCTGCTTTTGGATTTTTTCCCTTGTTTCTATGCTTCAGCTGAAGAAGTATTTATTAACTTACTCGTGTTTGTATACGTTTCCCTGTATTCACACACTCAACAGGATTTATTGAGGACTTGCTACTTACCAGGCACTGGGCCAGGAGCAAATGCTTGTTGGAGAGCAAAATTAGGCACAGCTCCAGTTTCAAGGGGCTTCTAGAATATTTAGGGAGATAAGGAAATAAATAAACAACATATACATGATACACACTTCAATGAAGAGCTCTGTGTAAGGTAAGCTAAATGCTGATATTTGAAAATTCCAGAATTCCAGGGTGTATGGTGAAGACTTTGCTTATTATTCTCCAGTTCAACCTGGTTGTTTTCTGTGAGGCAGCAACTGGATGACTCTCCAGAAGAGAAAATCCAGGAGCCTGCTTTCCTATTTCTAGTGATTGTGTCCATACCATCAACTATTCCTCACTGTTCTCCATCCAAATGGCAGGCAAGGGAAAGACCAAGAGGGTTGTGGGAGGGAAGCTTGGTGAGTCTGTCTTAGAAGTAGGAATCTTATTTCTGACCACACTCTGTGTTCAGAATTCAGGCACATGGTCATGTTTAGCTTCAAGGGAGGAGAGAAAGTGTAGTTGATACCCCAGAGGGTAATGGATATATTAGCTAGTTTCTGCCATGTGCTTGGAAAGACAAATTAAATTACAGATAATGAAAACATCTAAGATATGAGGTCCTCAGGGAATTTATAGTTTTGTTGATGAACTATATGAATTAAATATTGAAATCATGCACATGATTGATATTTAAAAGAAAAAATTGTAAGCTATCAATGACTCCAAGTCTTTCTGGATGTGAAGAACTGTGTACCATGATGAAGTATTTGCTGAGATATTGTCTAGTAAGTGTCACAACTGAGTCACTTACTTGTCAAAGAGTCTTGAAATGTCCAGTGCACACACTCCCCCTCATTGCACAGTTGAGTTGTGTGTTCTGTCTTCTGTTAGAAAAGTCAACCCTTGCACTTAGTGGCATTAATTCTCAGCACTGAGCTTTTTCTGAAGGAACCCAGTCAAAGGGACTTTGATCCTTAACAGAATCACAGCTTTCTATTGGCCTGGCCATCACAATCTGTCAGAGAGACTCAAGCAGAAGTTCGTGCCTGAAGTCTGTCCTTGCTTGATTGGTTTGGAGGCACAGGACCAAAACTCTTTCCAAGATGGCTAAAGCTGATCCACGCAGAAAAATTCTGGAGCCATCTTTCTCAGGAACCTGGCCAACGTAACATCTGGCAACTGCTGACTGAAACTGGGATCATTGTACACTCAAGTTCTGGACTGGTTACAAGGACACTCTTTCAGAGGAGAAAAGATCCTTCACTCTGTGTGTGTGTGTGTGTGTGTGTGTGTGTGTGTGTGTGTACACATACACACCTGGGTGTGCAGTGCTAGAGGCTGACATTGGTATTTTCCTTTGTTGTTCTCCAGTACATTTTTGAGACTCTCTCTCTCTCTCTCTCTCTCTCTCTCTCTCTCTCTCTCTCTCAAACATATTATTTATTGATTTTTCTTTTTGGAATTTCATGTCATGCAACCCAATCCCACTCACTTCCCTGTCCCTCTATTTAGGCCCCTCACCACTGCAGTGTCCCTACCCCAAAAGGAATGCCCCCCCCCATTTAATTAAAATAGAGCAAACAGCAACAACAGAAACCCCACCTCACTCCTCCATCCTCTCTGTCTCTCTGACACCTCTTCATTCATCCTAGTGGCATTGGAAGCTGTGGTGTGTCACACATTCTACCCTTTTGTCCAATCAGCCCCCCACACAAATGTTCATTGCAATGAGTCTTTGGTCTGATTCCTCTGGCCTCTGGCACACTGTCATCAATGGACCCTCACCAAAACTCCTCTTGGATATCTCTCAGTTGCCCCAAGTCATGGAGATCCTGCAGCCATAGTTCTGCAGGGCCAGTGCCTTCACACACTCCAGCAGGTCATAGATGGGGTAACTGTTGGGGTGGGCCAACACAAGGCTGTAGCTGGAGAGCTTCTCTCTGGGTCCGCCAAGTCCCCGCAGTCCCATAGCCCACTTATAAAATAAACACACAGATGCTTATATTATTTAAACTGTTGGGCCATTAGCTCAGGCCTACCATTGACTAGCTCTTACACTTAACTCAGCCCATTTCTGTTAATCTATATGTTGCCACGTATTTCATGGCTTTACCTGCTGCCTTTGCATGATGCTCCCTAGACAGCAGGCTGGCATCTCCTCTAGTCTTCCACCTCCCAGCCTCTCTTCTCTGTTTGTCCCACCTATCCCATACTTCCTGCCTGGCTACTGGCCAGTCAGCATTTTATTTATTCACAACATACAGGACATCCCACAGCACAAGGCCCAGGATGTGGGTCTGCATGGTAGCTGAGCTGGTCAGTCTGGGCTGCTGGGACCACCCTTTCAGGTGAGGTGTGGAGCCAGTTCTCTTAGACCCATGCCATCGGGGCCAGCTCTCCCATGCCCGTGGTGAGGGTTGGGACCATCTCTCCTGAGTGTGGGGGCCAGCTCTCCCATGAGAGCCAGAACAGCTCTCCTGCTGCAGTGTCCAGCAAGGGGCAAGGCCAGCTATCCCAGGGCCAGTGAAGGGCAGGGGGCAGGCGGCTCAGCATGGCCCTCAGATTTCAGCACACATGGTTCCTATGACTCCCTGTGGTAACACAGGACAAATACAAAACACAGACTCCAGCTGCAGCAGGACCATGGACCCAGACACGGCCCTCAGCAGCAGCCCTGACCTGGACAACGCTATGGCCCCGGTTGACAGCTCAGGCCACTCAGATTGGCATGACCCGCGCAGCGGCAGCACAGCTCTTGAACACCAGCATGGCCACAGGTTGCAGTCGAGACCCCAGGCCTCTGTGTGGCCTTTGGTGGCAATCTGGGCCATGGACATCAACACAGAACCTGTTGTTGTAGGACCACAGACCCAGACATGACCCTATGCTGTAGCCTGGGCCGGATGTCTCCCTGGCTCCAGGTGGCAGCACAGGCTACTCAGATTGGAATGGCTCTTAGAAGCAGCCCAAGACAGGCTGTCTTACTGAGCTTGGAGCTTGTTCTTTCAGCTGGACTGGCAGGCTAGTGAGCCCCCAGGATCTGCCTGCTTCTTACCCCAAGCCCCACCAGGACAGAGACTAGTTCATACTGGCTGATTTTTATGTGAGTGCTCAGATCCTTATGCTTTTGCCACAAGGGCTTTACCCAATGAGTCATCTCCTAGCTCCTTCAGCGCATATATGTGTGCATTGAGTAAATGCTTCTATATTGGAAACATTGAAGTTTGCCAGCGTCTTTTGTTAACTTCTGGCGTGAGGGGTCCTGTGAATTGGAGATATGTCTTATAAGCACTTTGAATCACTAAATAAATTACAGCCTGTGTCTCATCCAGTCTTTTTTTTTTTGCATTGGTATGGCTTCTGAAAATGATATATTAATAATATATAATATACAAATCAAGGGGTATGTAGAGCAGATACTGTTTGGTAGGAGTAACCCTTGGGGGACGAGACAGGGATTAGGAAATGTCTCTGAAAATGCAGTTTGCCAATGACCGGCTTTCTGCTCACCTAAAGTGTTCAATGGTGTGTAGACCGCTGGGCCATCTCCAGGTTTATACAGACAACTTTCTGGCTCTTGATCTGGGATTCTGTGTGTCAGCCAGAGTTCCCTCAAGCTTAAAGAGCAGCTGCTAGAAAGGGATTGAGGAAAACCTGAGTGTAAATCATTAAATTGCCCCCTCTCCACTTTCTAAGTAGATGTCAATTTTCAAAGTGAACATTTTCTAGTCATTCCAGATTTGGATCTAAGGAAAGCCTATCTTGATACACAGTCAAGTCAAACAATTTCCCTCTTGCTTCTGTCAAATAACTAGTCAAATGGAATTGTTTGTCTGTAGTGATCGCTCTGGCCAGAGTCAGCTGTCCCAGACTATGCTTGGTGTTCCAAAGGTCTTATGAGACTGTAGTGATCGCTCTGGCCAGAGTCGGCTGTCCCGGACTACGCTTGGTGTTCCAAAGGTCTTATGAGATGCAGCTGTCAGGCCTGGAATAGAATTGTGCCACTGTTACAGGTCACAGAAGAGAGTGCATTTTGCTTATGAGACTTTGACATAGTGTCAGTGGTGGCAGGGTTAGTCATACTCAACAATGGAGAGATCTTTCAGAAATTTCATCAAAAACCCCAAAGTTCTAAAATAACTCTAAATTATGAAATATTTATTTTGTAAATCCAGTTTCATTTGTGGTGATGATGAGATGCAGAGTGAACATTTTTGGTACCACATTCTGATATAACACATTTATATAAAGATTTTTATTTGGACTCACACTTGAAATTCAGAATTTGAATTTGATGTATAGGGAATTGTGCTTATAAACCAGTTACACCAGTACACTGATGATTTTGACTTTTTTGCTGATAACATTATAAAACACAGGTATTCATAGATCCTGTGATCAATAATTAGTGTGTGCAGGTCATCTATAATATATAACGTATACACAAAATTATGTAGACCTGATTTAGCATTGTTTTTAATAAAAGCAAAGTCTTAGTACATGGGAGTTTGTTACGCATTAGTAGAGTGATATGGCTACTTCAGAAAAGAGAGAGAAAGACAGAAATGTAATGCACAGATGGTGGGAATTCTGGTCTCTTATACATTGTCAGT
The DNA here is from genome assembly GCA_902168325.1 of Peromyscus nudipes. Taxonomy (NCBI): domain Eukaryota; kingdom Metazoa; phylum Chordata; class Mammalia; order Rodentia; family Cricetidae; genus Peromyscus; species Peromyscus nudipes. The sequence continues at coordinate 9,608 of CABHPH010111476.1, forward strand.
TTGTGTGTTGGCAGTATTCTCTCTGAACGTTAAAGGCATTGGTCACAGAGTGCCACCAAATGTAAGAACAGGTATAATGGATAGAGAGTCCCTGGGAATTGAGTCACATGAGAGACACAGTCAAGGGTTTCAGTCAGAGGAGGTAAGCAGAGGCAAACAGTAAGGAACATAGCAGGGTGTTATGTTTTCACGTCTTCTTGACACTTTGATCAATTATGAGTCTCTACATTAACCATTTCCCAAGTAGTAAGAAAGTCCTCTGAGGAGAGCTGAGAGCCACACTTATCTATGGGCCTAAACATGAGGATTTGGAAGGTGGTTTGTTGAGAGGCCCTCTTTTTATCAAGCTCTAATTCCAAAAAGGTGCTGTGACAGAGGTGATACTTACATACTCAGCCCAAGGCTCATGCGATCCTGCATTCTCTAATAGTAGGCACATCAATCCAGTCTTTGCCCAGCAGAGACATTATCTTTAGCATTATCTTCATCCTAAGCAGCAATCAACCTTCATTTTCTCTATTTCCCAGAGCAATAGCAACAGATAACCCTGGAAAAGATCATTTAGAACACGGGCCTCTCAGCACCTCTATTCCCAGGGCATACTGCAAGGCAAGAGCCCAGGCCGCACTCTTCTGATAGCACAGTGAGGTAACATTTTAAAATTAGCCATGCTTATTGCTTTGCTTTCTAGCTTTTGCTTTGTTTAGACTGACGGAGTTCTTTCCACTTTTGAGAGTATCACTAAGCTGGCCAGTGGAAAGGAAATCCACGCTTCCGTTTTTTTGTCAAGTGTTTCCACTGATGTATGCCAGCAGATGAGGTCTTCCTGATGAATGAATTGTAAAGTCACCCCCTTTAATTCAGATAGATGGCTTCTTCCCGTCCAAATAACATTTATTTGAAATTATAAATAACGTTATTTTTTTTTCAAATCATGGCTATAATTCATTCTGAAAAATGTGCTTTGTTTAATGCTTTCTTTAGCTTTGAGAATGTTGGCGCATCATAATCAGTCCTAGGACGCGTCTCACGCTAATGTAAATGTGTATTAAGTGTCTATTCTGCACCGGAAGTTATTCCCAGCATGCTGCCCACATTATTTTGCTTTTCTCTCACAACAGTCTGAAGGAGGTGCGATCCTCACCTGTCTCACAAATGTGAAACTGAAGCGCAAACGTAATAACTGTTTCGCTTGACATCAAATTCCTGAGTTTAAGGATCATAATTATGGGTTCTATGGCTTCAAGAAGATTTTTCTTTATTGCCTCATCTCCTTGAAAGATGAACACATTTAGGCACACATCCGAGATGGGAGCCTATGCAGTGCTGAACTATTGTATGTCTGTAGCTCATCTAAGTGTCTATTAAAGCTGCACATTGTCTCTCAGGGGGAAGATGCCTCACCTCGCATGCACACAGCATTGCATGTAGCTTCACACAGTTGTTTTAAATGATACATTCAGTGTCAGTAAATGCATCCATTTGTGCCATTGGAGGAGCTATCCATGATAAATTCAGCTATTTGCTGTATTTTCCTTTGCCCTTTAGTGCTATTAAAGTTTCGGCAGCAGATTTTTTACTTACATATCAAATATCCAGTGAGGTAAAAGCACGGCATCAGTGGCAGAAACACGGGAGAACCGAGTTGTCACTTACTTTGTTTGCCCTTTGCTTCATCTGTCGTGGGAAGATAGGATTCAGCCTGATGAAGAAGACAGACTGGAGTCAGGCAGCTGGGGTTCAAATCTTGGCACCCCTCAGGGAATATTTTAAAATACTTAGAAGGTATTGCTAGACTAACCAGTCAAAACGAGTGTGCTCTGAAACAACCAGCTCATAGGCAGCCTTTCCATCACCACTTAGTAGCTGTGTCTTTGTGTGTAGCAGGAGGGCCAGCATAGTCTTCTTCTTAGATGTGATGACCCTGGAACACTCAGAGCAGTGTTTGGTGGATGGCGACGACGTGAGATACCATAGCTATCATAGTTACTAGTACGTGAGAGCACCAGAGCTTTACTTAAAGTGTCTGCTGAAAGAACCAAGGGAATATCTCATTAAACTTGAGCCCAGTGCAAGACTCTCAGGGCTACTATATGCAAAGAAGAATTATGATTTAGAGAAGTTTAAGCCGGGCGGTGGTGGCGCACGCCTTTAATCCCAGCACTCGGGAGGCAGAGCCAGGCGGATCTCTGTGAGTTCGAGGCCAGCCTGGGCTACCAAGTGAGTTCCAGAAAAGGCGCAAAACAACACAAAGAAAACCCCCGTCCCAAAAAAAACAAAAAAAAAAAAAAAAAAAGTTTAAAAAATTTCGAAGGCTATAGGACGTACAGCGACGGCATCCAACAAGTATTAAATAACATGTTTTGCCTGTTGAGGTTTTTAAAAAAAAGTACCACCCTTTTAGATAAAAGAAAAAAGAAGCCTCAGAATTTTATATTCTAAGGAATACTAGATATACAAGATATTCCAAGGGCTACTGTGGCAGACTTTTGGCTGGCTAATCAACAAGAGTGTGTTGTCGCCTCCAATTACAGGGAACCTGATTTGGGGCACACAGGTCAGCCTGGCGTTGCTGAGTGCCCACACCACATATGAAATGTGTTGCCTTTCGGGAGTCAGGCTGTGGATGGATAAATGGATAAAGGAGATTTGTTCAAAGAAACGTGACTGGGATTGTAAAGTAACGAGTCTAAAAATCAAGTAACATAGAGAGATAGAGATAAGGGGAGAGCTTGTGTGTGGTTTTCAGATGTCCAAATAACTCAAGTGTGGAGGTGTTTGCTCAGTGTGCTCTGGCAAGAACAAGACTGAGGCAGATAAGGGGACTCACCACTTTCTGGGGTGCTGGACAGTTGCTGGGCATCACTGACACATTTAAACTCTGCTAAAGATTCGCTGTTAGTGTTAATGATATGCTCCTCAAGATCTCACTCCAAGCCTCCTTTCAATGTTTATATTCCTGTAAAGAAACAAGGATGTTGGGGGATGGGGTGACTTGACTGCCTAATTAGCAGTCTGCTGAGCACCCTTGTTGCTCTGTGTGCCTTGAGCAAAACCCTCTTCAGTCAAGCAGCCAGATAGACCACAATTATACTAACGCTGGCCGTTCTGAATGCTCCACGAATGCCATAGGGAAGCTGGAAGGTGATAGCAGCCAACTAGACCACAATTATACTAACCCTGGCTGTTCTGAATGCTCCATGAATGCCATGGGGAAGCTGTAAGGTGAGAGCAACTGCTTATTCTTGTGCCTGAGGGTGCAGCCCCAGCCAAGACTGCTTAAACAGCTTGTGCTGGACTTTTCCTGCAACCGTTTTCACCTGAACAAGAGGAGCACTTTCCCCAGGTGGCCTGCACAGGGATTGCTGTGACTGGTACAATGAGCACAGTGTCGTGATTGGTAGAAACGTCAATGTTCATCTGCATGAAAGGTTTGCTCTTACTGGTGCA
>CABHPH010111477.1:0-29563 GCA_902168325.1 Peromyscus nudipes
GTGTAGTGAGGTACTGCTCTGACCAGAGGAAGTCCGTTAGGAGATAAAATACAAAAGAAAAGAACTTTTAGAATCAGAAGAGAAGTACAGACATAACTCCTCACCTCTTTTCCTCTCTCTCTCTTTCACTCTCCAACTTTCTGTGTACTATGAATGCTAAGGGAAAAGAGAAAACATCTTGAACACTCCTCTAAGCACAAAATGAAACACTGAAAAGGCATTGGTGCACCACATGGGATCATTACCAGGAACTGATATGGGGAAAGTGAGAAATTGCTTTTCTGTGCACTGTGCCTTACTGAAGGTCAGCTTGATTGCTTTCTTCACATTCAAGTGATACAGAGTAGCAAATAAAACAGCATATGGTCATGGAAATGACATAAAAAACAAATGGAATACAACAGAAAGGAGGAAAATAAACCCATGGATTTGCAGCCATGTGATTTTTCTCGAAGTATTTAAAAAAAACGTATGTTGGAAAGAAGACTTGATGGTTACCAGATATTACTGAGGAATCTGCCGAGTAGAGGATGGACACTAGATCCATATCTCCATTCAAAATCCAACTCGAATGGATCAAGTACCTTAATGGAGGCCTGAAACTGGAAAAGACTGCAGGGAAACATGGAGGCAGAGGCAATTCTGAGAACAGGATTCCAATTCTTAGAAAAGAATGTAAGAATAGATAAACTGGTCTTCACAAAATTAAGAGGTGTCTGCTAGGAAAGGAAACAGTGAAGAGATGGCCCAGAACAGGAGAAAGTCTTTGCAACATGCTCTTCCCCTAGAGGATTAATATACAGAATTAATGAGGAATATAAATTTAAACACCAAAATAACAAGTGATCCAATAAATAAGTAAACAAATAAACTGAGATCACTCTCCAAAGAGAAAATGAAAATGACCAAATATAAGATATAGCCGGGCGTTGGTGGCGCACACCTTTAATCCCAGCACTTGGGAGGCAGAGCCAGGCAGATCTCTGTGAGTTCCAGGCCAGCCTGGGCTACCAAGTGAGTTCCAGGAAAGGCGCAAAGCTACACAGAGAAACCCTGTCTCGAAAAACAAATATATATAATATATATATATATATATATATATATATATATAAGATATAATATAAATCCCAATAAAAAGTAAGTTGATTTATTATCTTATGTAAGTTAGAGTAGCTGTTATCCAAAAGAATCAAATAAACCAAAAACCAGAGAGAATATTAAGAGGTGTTAATGAATGTTGAAAGGAAGGAAAATGCCAAGTTATACACTAGAAGGAACCAGTTAACATACAATGCAAATTCCTTATGTACATGCTGACTGTGATACTAACTCACCATATCCGAGGTGGCGAATCAGACTCGTCTATCAAACATGATCTGGCTAAAATACTAGTACATATATAAAAATCAAATATGATTCAGCCACAAGAAGACACGAATTTCCCATTTTCAGGAAACTATACAGAACTGGAGATGACAAAATTAAGACAATATTATAATCTTGAAAAACAGTAATACATTCTTTCTCTCTTTTGTGAAATCTTGAAAGCAGATAGGAAATCTTTAGAGGGCAATTATCATAGAGGAAATGGATCCAGGTGAGGAAAGAATGGTGTAAGTTAGTGCAATAAGGGTGGATATGATCAAAGTATTTTATATTCATACACACAATGAAACTCATTATCTCAAAATAAAAATGTCTAACTAAAAAGGAATTACTATTTAAGTTCTATTTTTAACTGTGATTAGTATTTTTTAAATGACGTAACCTAAAAATTGAAATGAAAACCTATCGTTTTCACAAACATAAAAAGAATATAAAGTTCTGTCTCTGCAATAGAGTTCCTACTGGACATGAGATATTATGCCACATCCAGAAAGGCAAACATGAATCTTGCTGTTGGGATTCCTGTTCCAATCAGAAAATAGACAAACTAGTCATGCAAGAAGTGATGTAAGAGTAGAACAGGCAATTGTCACTATTAGATCAGGATAAAATGAGGATTTAGGCATGTGTGGAGACTTTACAGAAGTTCAAGTAAAATGTGATTTCTTTTCAGGTTTTATAACCACTAGGCAAAGTACTTGAAAACTACCACAGGCATTGTAAAAGCAGATGCAAAGTTATCTAAGCATGCTGCAGGTGCTTACAAAAACTTTTCAGCATTCCACACTGGCACTCTTAATTTTAATGGGAGATTCCTTATTGTATAGGTCAATTTGAATCCACAAGCAAGTCATTTAAAGTTCAATAGCCCCTTACTCTAATTCCAATAATCTGTACCTTGGTAGCATGATTTTTGTTTGAAAGGAGTTCTAAGATAGTGTTTCTCTGAATAAACATAGATGGTATGGAGGTTTCCATATGGAGTAGTAAAAAGTTATTAAAAAGCAATAACTATAGCACAATTGATAATAATGGTAAACTTTGCATTACATAAAGTATGGTATGAACAATAGCATTAAATTTTTCACTTGAAAAGATAATATGGTAGACTATCAGGGCTATTAGAGATTTCAAAGTTTATCTACCTGAACTATGTACTGAGGATTTAATTTAACAACCATACAAATGTACTAACAACTGCAACAAATTGATCTCCAGCAATTTTCTGGGGAATTTCATGATGACTATCACTGCCTCCCAAGGTCATCTTAGCTGATGTACAGATTTGATTATAGAGAAAAGTACCTTTCAGAAAAAACAGCATTGGTCTTCTGTTCAAATGTCTGGCAATATAGCAAAAGTTTTCATTGCTTACGGTCTTAGATCATTATATGCTATGAACATCAAAGAACATGCTATATTAAAGAGAAACTTCTGTAGATAGAAAACTGACTCATCTCAGAATGAATCATTTAAAAGTGGAAACATGGATGAGATAGAAAATAAGTGAAACAAAGCATAATAATACCCTGAGAGCAGACAGTACAGATGGATAAGGTCAGCATGTAGAATTGATGCTCTTTTAGTCTGCTTTTCAGGACAATCTTTTAGAAAGGAATGTACTTATGTCATGGTATACAGTCAAATTCTGATTATATCACTGCAAAAATAATGTTTATATCTGTTCCTTGATATCTTCTTGGGTTAACGTAATAAAAACATCTAGTCAGTGCTATGCTCTCGGGGCAAGGAGACTTTCAAGCCTAAATAATACCCATTTCATAGCTTATCTTCAAAACAATTTTCTGAAATAATAAAACATGAAGTGTAGATTCTTAAAATTTAAAGTGTATTATATAGTTCTGTTAGGTATAAGTGTTATAAGGAAAATCTCTATGCCTTAAGCATTGTACAACACTGAAACACTCTATTGTTTAGTAACTGTACAGTGCTTGCTTTTAAACACTACAAAATAAAATCATTGTCTGAACCCTTTACACAAAACAGCTTCATGTCCTCTGTATAAACACCTCTGTAGCTGAAGTTTTCCTGGTCCTACCCAGCCCATGGTCAGAACAAATCTCTCCCACTTGCATCCCCCAAGTAAACACACAGAGACTTATATTACTTATAAACTGTATGGCTGTGGCAGGCTGCTTGCTGTCTGTTCTTATATCTTAAACCAACCCATTTCTATAAATCTATACCTTGCCACGAGGCTCGTGGCTTACCGGTATTTTACATCATGCTTCTCCTCATGGCGGCTGCCAGCGTCTCCTGACTCAGCCTTCTTCCACCCAGCATTCTTCTCTCTCCTTGTCCCACCTACACTATCCTTCCTGCCTGGCTACTGGCCAATCAGCATTTTATTTATCAACCAATCACAGCAACATATATTCACACCATAAAGGACATCCTACAGCACACCTCCAGTTATGCTCATGTGACTATATAAGGCAGCATAGATATACCAAATTATGTTTACATTTTTCATGACAGTTTTTTAATATGGGTGGTAAGAATCAGAATCTTATTTACAAACATCTTTTGAGTTTCAAGCACTAAAGCTCCCCCACTTGAGCATCCATTAACCAAAATATAAGAACAAATGATTCAAGCAAGTTACAAAGAGGCAATAACCCATTAAGATAACCACACAATTTCTAAATGCATGGTTCCCTAGTTTCTGTATCAGCAAAACCATCATAGAATTATTCTAGGAAAGGTGTTCTTAGAGCTTTTTTACTCATAGCTTCTTTACACTGGAGAAAAGTTTAAGCAGCTCCTTGTATATGGGCCTATAAAATAGGTATATATGTAACATTCCTCACAGGGAATGATAAATGCATGATTTTAAAAGATTATTCATGTGAATATTGTTCCTTTTTTATTAAATATGAAAACTATTTGCATATCTATGAGATGAATATACTTACTTATTTTAAAGATTTTAAAGTTGTCTGAAGATTTGATATATCAGTAAATAAAACATCTTCAATGCTTTTCAGAGTGTTGATACTTTGCTTTTATAATTGTCAGTGCCAAGATGCCATTTTTCGTAAGTACATAGTACAAAATATAAGAAGTATGTTTAGAGGTGTGTCAGAATAATATCTGTCCTAATCCAGAGCCAAAATTCATTTGCTAAATGTTTATATTTTAGTATCATATATTTCAACAAAAATGAAGTCCAAATCTTATAATATTTTGATACAGATGAAGGATTAAAATAGGAAAATATAAAAAGCCCATATTTTCTGTAGATAAACTATGTATCTATAAAGGTGAAACCCTATTTCCTGTACAATAAAAGCCCTGACCCTTGCACGCAATAGCGGTGACTATTCATCCAGTGTTTTAAACAAGACTTACTGTGATGTGGGGGCATGATAGCATGTGCAAAATAATTTAATAGTTGTGTGTTCAGAACCAGGGCTGCCACAAAGGCCCGTGATGATTCACAGATATGAATAGCCAGAAACGTGTTAGAGTGACTGTATATTTGATTTTGTTCATTGAATATCCAGAAACCATTCATTTTGCCAAATTTAACTTGATTCTCACATTCAGTTAGGCAATCTCTTTGGTAGTTGAAACCAGCTGTTTGTGAAGTGAGATTCTGAATACTCTTTCCTTCATACTGGTGGATTTTATTGTCCTTTTTGACTTGGCCCAACTCTCTCATTGGTGTCCCTATCCAGTTAGGGCTGAGCCCATCAAAGTCTCTGGTTCTTTTTTCATCATCATTCACATTATCATCTCCTGAAGGAAGATGCTTCACTGAAGTGGTTTGATTCTCTGCTCTTTGATAGCTGCTGGAAAATAGAAAATTAGTTGCCTCAAACAGAATGTCACTGGTAAATCAACCACATCCAACGGCAGGCTTCAGGCCCAAAAGAAGTTGGCCAACACAAAATGGACACCACAGTTTATTGTGTAGATTCTGCTTTGTTTGTAATTGGGGAGGGGAGTGTGTCGTCTTAGTTTTATTTTTAGCTTACCTGTTTGGTTTTCATTGTGGGTCTTTAATTGTTTTTATTGTTGCCTTTCTTGTTGCTTTTGAGGAGAAAAAAGCATGAAATTTGGTTAGTATACAGATGGGAAGAACCATTGAAGGCCCGAGGGAAGATACATATTATTAAAATATATTTTATGAAAGAATTGTAAAGAAATAAACAACTACAAGAAAAACCCAAACTAAAAACTCGCATGTGATTGATCATAAATTAATTTTAGTAGTAACATGAATCATTTAAAGAATAATATCTACATCACAATTTTATACTGTTTAGGCCATTATTCAAATTTATTTATTATTTAAAAGATATTATTTATTGTTTAATATATATTATTTAAAATTATATTGTTACTTAAAATATTCCATTAGCATATATACAAGGATGAGAAAACATTTCAGACAGCAGTATTATTTTTTAGTTTTTATTTTTTAGTGTTTCCCAAAGGTTGAAACTATAATACAGATTTTCCTGTATACCTGGCAGTACTTTCTCCATTTCTACTACTATTTTCTGTCCTAAAGTGCAATGTTCAGATGCATGAGTGTTTTCACTTCCTCTCAGCATTTAGTTAGTTGTCAACTAATTGCATATTGTGAGTTAACCAAATAGTCCCTAAGCCAAGTTAAAATGTGAACTACTTCCATCGTACATGACACCCCTGCCAAATTTACATAGCATATTCTCCTCATACCTGAACATTCTTAGTAATAAAGATGAGTTTTATCAAATGGTTAAAAACATAATTCAATCCACTTACTATAAAAAATGTGGTTTTCTCATTGATTGGATTGTTAAGGCATTTATGCAAAAGCATACTAAAGTGTTTGAAGTCAAGGATATATTTATTTTTATGCAATTCCCTTTTCCCTTTCCTTATTTATTTCATAGATCTTTTGAAAAGAAAAGGCAATTGGTAAATATTATTACTGATCCTCAGAAACCAAGCCTTCCCTATATGCTAATTGTCCTCTTCCCCATCTTTGCAACATCTTTTTTTTTTCATATTCTTAGTTGCTATTATAAGAGCATGAATAATTCTCTGAAACAGACACACAGTAAGTTATTACAAATTTCCTTGGCTTCCTTCTACATCATTTCTGTTTATATATCACAAAGTCAGTTATTTGTGATTCCAACTCACAGTTTGGTTATATCTAAATTTTTATTTTCTATGTTTCCAATGTTGCCTTATCTGAGGTCTTCTTTATTTCATACATGGATGAACTCAACAAAATTTTGCTTTGATTTATTTGTGGTAAACCACTCAGTTTGAACTGAGAGCATAGCTTATGGGGATAAGTCTTGTCTAGCAGACGTGGAACCTTGAATTCCAAACATAACAAAGGAAAAAATAGAATAAGTCATATTACTAATAATGTCATAATTTTCAGAAAGAACAATATAAAACTGTGTGAAGCCTAAAATGGAAAATATATTTCAGGTAAGATAACCAATAAAGGCTTTTCTGATAGATGTCATTTGCACAGGAAAAACAAATTAAATTTACAGAATCCTAAAGGATTTACATACTAGGCAGTTATCTTTCAGATCAGCTCCAGAGTTCTTCTGGACGTTTAGGAATACTAGAAGGAAAATTTGGATAGCTTAGGATGGACAATGATAGAAATAGAGGGAAGCAGCGTCAGGGGAAGTAATGAAGGCTAAAATAAATCATCAAAATGTTGGTGAAGGAGTAATATTTTCACATTTGGATGAAATGAAATGGTAATGTGCAATAAAAGTTGTGGTAGAAAAATATTTTATAACATCCACATATTATCCTAATTAGTGAACCTTAGACTGAAGATGTGCTTGGAAGTGGGCAGGTGGCATAAAAAGTCATTCTAAGAATGGTTCTAAACTATCTCCTTTTCCTCTAAATTTTGCAGTGAGTGTATCAGTCAGTTTTGTTGTTTCTGTGACCAGATACCAGACAAAAATCAGTTTAGAATTGGTAGAAATGGTTCATTAGATTTTGTGGAATTAGAGACATTAAACCATCATGGAGTAGAAGGCTTTGCAAAGGGACAATCTCCTGTTCATGGAAGTAGGAGGGCTTGTTTCCATCATGTTACTATAAAATAAAAAAGGGTGATGCAAGCGCCAAGTTTGCCTTATAAATTTTCCCCTTTTTATTCATTATATTGGTTCTCAGCTGTGAGAGAGTATTGCGCACAGACAGGCTGGATTTTCAGTTCTGGGTATTATTTTGTTAACATATCCAAAGATACGTGTAGCTAGTACCATAGAAGTTTATTAATAAACAGTGTTTGCAAACCAAATGAATCATCTCAGTGTGGAAAGAATAATTGCTTAAGAAAAACAACTTAATTGAATCATTTTTATGAGAGGCATTTTCAAAGGGTAGAGCTATGTTGAGAATACTTAGAATTGTATTCAGAATGTAGTATTAAAGCCATAGTGAGACATAGTTAGATACTGTCAGCCTTGAAGGTCATTGCAGTGGACTCCTGCCTTGTACACAACAGCTTAAAAAATGAAACTATATGACTAAGGATTCATTTGTTACAGAGCCCTGCAAGTCCTATCCACAGCCTCTGCTGAATCAAACTAGAGACAGAGATTTCTGGAGGACAGTTCTATACTACACAAAGGAAGGAAAGGGAGGAAGTGATGCTTGTACATGCTATATACTGAAACCCATTAATCAAAGACTATTTCTTCCTGGAAGGCTCAATTATTTGAGAAGTTCATTTGATCACTTTTTTTTAAATTAACATGTTATTTCCAAGTTTATTTCCAAACAAATGGAATCTACATTGTATCCCTGGATCTGATTGGAAACTTGGCATTCTGATCTACTCAGAAGCTCATAAGATTACTAACCAGATGTTAGGTTTCTGGTAAAGAGCAAAGAAGGATATGTATTTTTATATTTTTTCTCCCATAAAAGTCAATATAATGGTCCTGTAGATCATTTCATCAGAAAAAGACTCCTCACAAAAAGCTGTCTTTGACATGGTGCAAATTCTGGCAAAAGAATCGACAGCACAATGGCCTCTTTGGTCATTACGCACACTGTCATGCCTTAGGCATGGTCCCTATACATCTTTCTCTATTGTCATTCTTCACTCCCCCATTAAGCATGCTCCCTACACACTGTTGCACTATCCCTCCTGTGTAAGTTCCCTATAAAACGTCCCTGAGGCCATGGCACAATATTCCACCTTACATGTGTTCATTACAATGTTTACAGTGGCCATGTCCATTGTCACTCTTTGAGAGGGCACTGCTTCCATCTTCAATGTATATACTACCTTACTCTGTATATCTCATCTGAAACATTTCATCGAAGATCACAAGGACTGTAGAGCCACAAAGAAAAAGAATAAAAGATCACAGTACACAATGGGAATTCTCTGGGCATGAACAGGATGAGTCACTATATGCCATCTGATGCTTTAGCAATTCCATTCTTTAATATTTATTTAACAAAAATGTGATGCTTTGTATGGGTCTAAAACAGAAAAAAAAATCAAATCCATCAGGGAAAGAATAAATAATTGTGGAAAGCCCTCATAATGGATTCTATAAATTAGCCCAACAGTGTGAGATAATCCCACAGAAAAATGTTTAAAGAAATAAATCAGGTATGGAAGAAGTAAGTATCTGTTTATAAATCTAATAGTATAAACAACAAAAAAGAAAATTAAATTAAAGTATCAAGATTGTTGGGTCATGGCTAGGAAGGGGGTTGTTAAAATTTGAAAGTATAACGTCCCAAAATGGTCCCAAAATTGAAAATTGTCATACAATTGGGGACACTTTCTGGAGGTTTACAGAAACTATAATATGTGGAGCTTATGTAAAGGAAGTAAGTTGTTGATAGACAGACATTATGGGTTACTGGATTTGGTTTTAGTCTGATGCCTTTGCTTCCCGATTTGCAAGATGATGCAAATAGCCAGTTACCTTACATTCTGATACCCCTGGCCAGAGCCAATCCAACTGCCATATTTTTCCTTCCATGTTGGAATGCATCCTCTTAAATATGGAGCCACAATCTATGCTTCCTCCCATGAGTTATTTGCTTCACAGATTTTATCATAGTGATGACAAGAGCAACAAATGCGGCACATGCAAGTCATTTGCTATGATGGAATATTGTATTCTTTGATATTGCAGAAATAAAAGTCTAAAAATGAGTACACAGAAAGTTACATAATGATCTATGTTCACATACATTAAAAAATGTTATTATCTGTAGACTGTATAAGGCCATCCAAAGCATGGCACATATACCATGGTTAAGATTACTCTGAATCTCTGAAAAATTTGTCCTTAGAGCTGAAAACTTGAACAGTGTTTCTTCTCATTCTTCACATTCTTCTTCCCCAGTTTCAATCACACTTCAGAGATATCTCCAAATCTGCTCATAAAACTATTTGTTAACCTCAATGTGAAAATCTAAGGTGCATCTCAAACTCAATGTATGAAACAGAACTACTCCCCAGCTCAAGCTAATTTAGAAAAGAAATCTCTTTACATTTTATATTCCAGGTTAATTTTATCATCATTGATCCCTCTTCTGTGCCAACAATGCTTTATTCAGCCTTGCACTGAGGCTTACCTACCACCCCCCTTTTTTAAGAAAATGGCAGCAGCTCCCAAGTACTTTCCCTAGTGATAAATTATTGTATTTATCTTCATATCATATAGTTATTTCCATAAAAACAGAAGATATAAAATAAAATAAATATAGATAATACAGAAGCAGACTTTTTTTATTTTGTTTTATGCCTGAAAATGTATTATTATAGTCTTTTATTATACATACTAGTAAATACTAAATACCATTTGCAAAAAATGATTATCATTAAGACATGAAAATTTGTCAGGTATTTCTCAAGTATTTTAGTTGTATACTTCATTCTCACTGCTTGCTATGAAAGATTTCTTTTTATAATATTCTTTCTCACTTCAAAAATCAAGAAACTCATCAGCAGATAAAGAAAAAAATTATTGTGTGACCATATATTCAGTCATTACTAAGTCCAGGAAGGCAATGGGATAAATTTAACAATAAAATTTATAAAGTCTATTCTGTCCGATATACTTTATTACCTTACTATTTTACACTAATGGAGTTTTTCTCCAATAGTTGGAATATCCAATTGAGGTGGTTAACCCACATTGTCAACTTGACTAGTTCCAGATTCATCTGAGAACCTCTGAATGTGTCTCTGAGGGCATTTCTAGAGAGGCTTACCTAAGAGAGGAAGAATCACCCTGAATGGAGTAGACCCATCCAATGGGCTTTGGTACTCTAATAAATAAAATAAGAAAAGGAGAAAGCACCTAAGGTGCTTTCCATCTCCCTGTGCTTCTAGACTGTGGGCACAACATGACCATCACCTCATACTTACTGCCATGCCTCCCTCTGTACGGTGAGATAAAACAAAGTGTCCTCCTTGATGTTGATTTTGTCCAGAATGCCATCAATGAGAAAAGTAACTAACATATATTATGGAATCGCATGACCCTGCAATTATACTCTATTCCTGTGACACTCTGTTACTTTCAAGGATGTCACAGCACATTATAACAGTTAGCAAATGAATGTGATAAAATGGTACCTTTGGAAATTTTGCAGGTTGGAAATAAAAAATCCAGGTGCCAGTACAGCTATGTCCTACAAAGGCTCAAAGGAGGAGCCTTTCTTTATGTATTCCAGTTTTGGGCATTCTGACATTATTTTGCTTGTGACAGAATAATTCCAGTATCTTACTTCATCATGGCAAAGTTTCCACCTAGTATTTTTGAGCCACTTTTTTCATTTTAAAAAATGATACTCTGAATGAGTTTAACACTTCCTCTACTTCAGGATGAGCTCATTGCCATCCTTATTTTGATTACAGCTGCAAAGACTCTGTGTATAATAATGTCCTATTTGAATCCCAGGTAGACATGGCCTTTGGAGAAACATTACTAAATCAATTGAACTCACTTTCTATGATTGTGGCCTTCAATATTTCATCACCTCCACTTGCTTGGGAACAAAAACTCAACTCTGAAAAAAATGTTGGCAAAAATATGCCAACATCTGAACAGATATCATCTATACTAGGTATATCTCCTTCTATTAATACCAGTACTAAAACTGATAGACATTCCTCTGCTGAGAAGCAAAACAACTTGCCGAGGTCCAAAATGATGATCTATAAATAAAATACTTGGAAATTCCATTATTTAGAAACAAGAAGGCTCTTACATTGTAAAACCCCTTTAGCTATAAAGTTAATAAAATATTAGATGATTTTAAAATATAACTTATCAGCAGGGAAAAGTATAGTCCTCAAAGATCAAAGCCAAATGCGAATTGTGAATTCTGAAAGATAAGTATACTCTGAAACTAGGGCATGCCCAGTGGGTATGGTGATCCAAAACAAAGAAGTTTCCCCCTAAAGACTCAATTATTCTCAAATAGTTTAGTATTTACTGCAAAATTTCATGGCTAATACACAGTGTCCCATTTACCCATGTATTTATGTCCTCACTTTTAAATCAATGTACCATAATTACCATAATGTTGAATATGTTTTGTTGAAGTACAGGATGTATTATAATCCCTCAAAACCACTAGGTTGCTACAGTATTTATTCCTTATGTTGTGTAGAGGATATGTAGGACAAGTACATGATGAAGTGTTTCAGTCATTACTATTTCATATGGTATCATAGAGAGAAAGTAGTATGATTTCTAGAAGTCAAGTGTACTAGAAATGAGATGAATAGAGGATTTTAAAAAAGAGCATGGGGGTTGGGGATTTAGCACAGTGGTAGAGTACTTGCCTAGCAAGCACAAGGCCCTGGGTTCGGTCCTCAGCTCTGGGGGAAAAAAAGAGCATGGATTATTGTGCATGAAACTTTCTCCATGAGTTTAGAAACAGAAAACTCTTAATGATTTTTTTCATGTTCATTGTTATGGTAAGAAGAAATAAATCACTTTTTTTCTTTATACACCTTTTGGGTTCTCTGATTTGTTATATGCATAATTTTCTGGCAACTCATTATATGAAAACAATTTTGTCAACTGAGAGGTCACTCTTTAAAGTATCCACTTTGTAGGAGTGAGATAGGTTTCAATAAGTTGGTTCAGTAAGGTTTTCTGTGGAAGAAGATTCAATTAGACATACAGTGAATTTGATGAGTAACTAAAGTAGAATTTTCAGTTTGGTAAAACGAAATGTTTTCTGGTTCCTTAATAATGCTTTATGAAGTCAACAGGTTAGAGACTTAATGATATTTTCATTTCAAAAGGAAAACTATAAAATAATTAAAGAAAACTCAAAAATGTTACATCAAATACACAATCTTTTATAACTATCCTGATCATAGTGATTCATTTCCATCTTTATAGAAAATCTGAATTTGTGTTAGCAAAGATCAAGGTACTATTTAGAACATAAAGCCAATGTAATATGTTGGATAAATGATACCCAATTCATTAATGTGTGGCTCACTACATGACTTTACAGAAAGTATATTTTCCCCCTTGAGATAGTGAAGATTATGAACCTGAAGACTTGAAATGAATGCATCTCATTAACAAAGGTCTAGTCAGTTAAACTTCATCCAAATGCAACTGGACAGAGAACTGTGAACTAGCATTAAAATAAGAATTTGTTAGCTGATCTTCATCACAACTGCTGCTTTGTCCATCACCATCCCAACACTGAAACTAGAAAGTGTAGGTATCACTTTGCCTGTAAGTGATCTATACATGAATCAGGAAGAGAAGCATTACTCGTCATGTGTATGCACGTGATGATGTTCAGGTTGATGTCAAGGTCTTTATGCACTCACTTATTGGCTTAGGGCAAAATGGAAAACATATTTCACACAGAGAAGCAATCTTCACACATACATACACACATATAATCAGTGGGATGAGTCATCCCACAGTGTGTATATGTGTGATTTATAGTGAGATCCTAGGACATGACAGAGTTTGCAGAAGTGAGCATCACCTGGGAAGATTTGGTATAAGTTTTTCTAAGGCAAGGAAAATATAACCTGGATGAACTTTAAAAACTGTTGTCAGTTTTATAAGCCTATAACATTTCCTTAGCACTCTAAATTACATCCCATTGGGATGATAATAAAGATATTATTTGTGAATATATATAATATGTTATATACATATAATATTTGTGAAGAAATTGGAACTGCTGAATTCCTTAATCTTTCTATTATTCAAATATTATTACTTTAAAATAACAAAAATAGTATTATAATTGCTTAAGTTGTATAGTAATAATAGTAATATGAAAGAACTTTTCAGGGGAGCTTACTTCCTTGAGCTCCTCATACACTTTTTTAAATTTTAAGTATTAATACATATTTGGTTTGTACACATGTGCATGAGAATGCTCAAATGCAGGAGCTAGCACATGAAGCATGAATGTATAGGTCAGATTTTAGCAACTGGTGTCTTTGTTCATCACTTTAATTACAAAAGCAAGATCTCTCAATGAATGCTAAGCTCACAAATTTGTGTATTGTGTCTGGTCAGCTCGCTTATGAGATCCTTTGTCTTGTCTCCACTCAGGAGCACTAAAATCACAGATAGGCCACTGTGCCTGCTTAGCTTTCATTTGAGTTCTGAGGATATGAGCTTCAGTCTTCAGGTTTAGGATACAAGTGATTTCTCAACCACTATACCATCTCTCCAGACTTTTTAAGTAAAATTCTCAGTCAAAAGAGTGGAGAACAGTGGTGCTTCATGGTGATGTGATTTTATTTGAGGAAAGAGGCTTCATTACTGGGTGAACCTTGTCAATTTTAACAGTTTGTTCTTGGCTACTTGTTTATTATTCATTGTTTTAAAGTTGATTGTTCTAAGAATTCTCCTGCCTTCTATGGTATCAATCTTTTTAGTTTTAGAGGTTGATAGTAATCACTAATGCAGTAGGTTGCTATGCTCTCAGGATTAATATATACCTTTTTACTTATTTTATTTAAATGTTCTGCCTCCCTTTATAATCCAGCTAAGAATTTTCCTATTTT
This sequence comes from Peromyscus nudipes, assembly GCA_902168325.1. NCBI lineage: Eukaryota > Metazoa > Chordata > Mammalia > Rodentia > Cricetidae > Peromyscus > Peromyscus nudipes. The sequence goes on from CABHPH010111477.1 coordinate 14,435, forward strand.
TCTTTTCAAAAATAGTTCTCCATTTCACTAATCTTTCCTTTGTGTTTATAGTCTCTGGTATTTGTTTCTACTTTAAACTTTCCTGATTTCTTCCATTTTGCTAATTGTTTGGTTGGGAGCTCCACCTCAGCCCCTGGCACCCTGGCATCCATACACCCAAAGAGTCTAGAATGTTCTGGTAGAAGATCTACCTCAACTCCCCTCTCCCATCTCTTTCCCCCAAACCTGCCCCTTCAAAGCCTGCTCCTCTCCCAGAGAGGCTCAAGACCACTCCCATAGGATATATAAGCTGCATCCCAGAAAACAGACAAATGGTTTTCCAGCCTCTCATCTCTGTTTTCTCTCTGGGGGATGTGGCGGGGGCAGGGGGGGTCAGAGAATCACCCAGGAATGCTTTACCCATTAAACCAGGACTTTTCTAATTTGGTCGGATTTGGATTGCTGCATTGGCGGAGAGGCTTATAGGCAAAAAAAAAAATAGCATTAGTTTTAAATTCAGGTTATATTTGTTTTCCCATTGCCTTAAAATGCAACCATGGGTCGTTTCCTGATCCTCCTTCTAGTCTGGATGTAAGCTTCCATCTATTGCTCCTTTTAGTAGGGCTGTTGCTGGTACCGAGGAATTTGGGTTGCAGCATCTTTCCTTTTCTTTGTTTCAAGATTGTTTTAGGTCCTTCGTCCTTTATTGATAGACTGACTCTACTGGAGTAAGTTATCTTAAACGATGATTCTGTCCCTTTCTTTCCACTCTGTTATCCTCATTATGCATCATGTTGAAACTTCCTCGGTTCCACAATTCTTACTTTTGGGTTTTCTTTTTCTTTTTCCTTGACATGCTTCAAGACATTTTTTCATTATTATGACCATATCTACATTATACCAAATGAAATTGGTTATGGCATTTTGTACCTGTGTATCATGTGCTTCAACCATTTTCCTCACCCATTAACTTCTGTCTTCTCCTGCGAACTGGTACCAAGTCTTTCCAAATATTTTCCCTTCTGCTTTCATGTACTATATGATTTCTGGAGCTTTAATTTTGCATAATTATATAGTTACATATTTATATAATGGAATTTCAATATTTTCCTCAACCAAGTCAATTCTGTGGATGAGCCCACTAATTCTATTCCTCATCACTCTTAAAATGTTTCTACTGTCTAGAATTACTTTTAATCATTCCATAGCATTCATGATGGTTTTAAATGCCTTGTCTGACACTTCGAATATCTTTGCCATATCAGATAATGATTTTAACAGTAGTTTAGTGTTTAAAAGTTGTATACTTTCCCTTTCATAAAGACTTGAATCCTAGATGTAATTCTTTAGATGGAACTGATTCCAGTAAACAGGGGTTTAGTGTTTGCTGGTTAGGAGTGAGATAAAATATTCTACATTTCTGTGTTAAGGTCTCACTCTTTCAGTGACCTTATGTCCTAGTTATGAGAATTTCACAACTGTTAATCAGAGAAATTGTGTTGCCACTCACCACTGGGATAACGTGGAATAAAAAAAGGGAGCTGGTGTTGAATATATCTCTTCCTCTAAGTAATTTACATAGATAAACACCATGAATATTGAACACTGGTAGGGTGATATTTCATGAGGGAAGGCTTGCTAACAATAATAGGATAGTGTAGTGTTTCAAAGAAATGAATATTTTCTACCTCTCCTGGAGATGTACTAAGGGCCTGTCTCTGACATTTCCTGTGAGGAATATGTGGCTCCCAGAGGTTGCTGTCACTGAGGTATGAGACATTCATTAAGAAAAGATTTGTCTTGATTTTCCACTTCCATACTTCTCACTGCACCTTCAGCAATCCCTAAGTCCAGGTTGAGATTTGCCCCTTGCTGTGCTGATTCTATAGAGGTTCTCCTTGCTCGTTTCTGTTCTGGAAAGCTGTAGTTTTCTGTAATTGCCTGTCCTTCAATTTCTGTGGCACCATTTTTCTCTGTAATTGCAATTTCTGACAGATGTAAGAAAACTTGTTGAGTTTTCATTCAGTTTAGCATTGTAGATGGAAGACTCCTAAGCTCTTTGCATGCAGGATTGGAAGCCACAAGTGATTACATTTATTTTTAATTTCAAACAAACAAACAAAAAATCCAGTTCTTCATTTTTATTTGCTACAAATAAAACATTTACTCAGATTGTCAACACTTATATTGTAATTACATCAAGCATAATTTTTAAGTTCTGAAATTCAAAAAATGAAAAAAGGTAAACCAAAAACATTTTGAGTTATATTAATGATAAACATAATTTATGCTATACCAAGGAATTTCATATATATATCTTGAGAAAAAAAGACAAAACAGAAATTTCAAATAACTAAAAAAATATTATTTTAAAAACTATGCAGAGCAAGTTTGAGAAAATACAGAGAAATTGAAATAACATACTGTATTCTATATGACCACAAAAGATTAAAGCTGGATATCAACAGCAATAAAAACTACCAAAAATACAGGAACTCATGAAGAATAACATCACAATACTGAATAAAAAATAGTCCAAGGAAGAAATCAAGGAATTTTAAATAACATTTTGGAACTTAACAAAATTAAAACTTAACATGGCCAAAGCTATGAGACATAATGAAAAGAAATAAAATAATTGAAAATCATGACCCCAGATACCCTGAATCTGATAGAGGAGAAAATAAGAACTATGCTTGAACTCATTAGCACAGGAAACAAATTTCTTAACAGATCTTGATCACAGAGGCACAAAGATTAACAATTAATGAATGCAATCCCATTAGAGTAAAACGGTTTTATGTAACAAAGAACAGCATCACTCAAGCAATGATGTAGTGCAGAAGATGGGGGAAAAATTAGCAGCTATACATCAGACAGAGTTATTATCTAGAATATGCAGAAAACTTAAAAAAAAATCAAGAAAAGAAACAATCCAGTTGAAAATGGGGATGACAGTCCCAATGAACTCTTCAACAATACATGTCTTTCCACATCCAAGATGAGGGGAATATTGTGAAAGGGTAGAAAGAGTAGAGGATCAGGGATATATATCCAAACAAAGTCAGACGGTTTACCCGTAAATTCCCACCAACACGAATATCTAAACAGGAACCGAATAAAGGTAAATAAATAAAATCCTGAAGTGGTTGCTTGAAAACTCATGAGGACTGAACCCTACACTAAGAATTGCAGGCAACTAAGTAATTCTGAGAGGAGGAGAAATAGTCATAAACATGGAAGAACATAATAATTGGTTATTAACACCAAATAGTTATCCCCGAAACATGCATACAAGTAAAATTATACATAGTGAGCAGGTTACTTTTACATTTTTAGGAATATATGCGTATATAAATATATGCAAATGTATATATAACATATGTACATGTAACAAAAAAAGAATGAAAAAAGAGACCTTAAATTTTATTAAAGGCAAGTAGGAGTATATAGAAGGAAGAGGGAGGGTCTAAAATATATAATTATATTACAATCTCAAAATAAAACAAAATCTAAAATGTAGCATGTAGCTAAACATAGTTCTGAAAACATAAAAGGCAAATGTCTTAAAAACAGTGTGGAATGGTCAGCATCCTCAACTATTAAAGAAATTCAACCTCAAACTACATTAAGATACTACAGTCAAAATGGTGACAATGAAAAAGACAAATGATGGCAAACGTAGGCATGAGGAAAGAGAAGCACTCCCTGCTGATGGGAGTGCACACTGGGACTACTGCTGTGAATAAGAGTAGATCCTGGAAATGCTGGAAGGAGAGCTGCCTCGTGATCCTGCTATAACACTCTTTGTCAGGCTCGCAAAGTGTTCCATATCTTACTACAGAGATATTCCTCATCCCTGCTTATTGTTTTTCTATTGACAATAGCCAGGAAGTCAAAACAGCCTAATTCTCTCTCCATCAACTGATAAATGAGTATTGAAACTCTGATGTTTAAAATACTGAGATATTATTAAGCTCTTAAGAAGAATTCTGAAAATTTCAGGTTCATATATGAAGCTAGAAACAGTCATTCTGGTTGAGGGAACACAGATCTAGAGTGACAAATATTCCATATTTTCTATATTTGTGGGTACTAATTTTGAACTTTTGGATATATGTGCTTCATTTGTTATATTTGAAGAGGCCATAAAATTTCCAAGAGACCATGAAGAAGGACTTTCAAGGGTGGAAATAGGACACACTGGTACAAAGGATGAAAAGGGGAACAGGATACAAAAGATAAAAAAAAATGGAACAGGAAGGGTTAAATTGGGTTAAGAAGAGGTCAGGATAAGGGAAAGGATATAGGGATTAAATAATTACACTAAAGTCATTTTGGAAAAGTTACACATATGTATTTTGCAGTAAAACATTATGTATGTATGTATGTATGTATGTATGTATGTATGTATGTATATATATATATACTCAGAAAGTTAAAATTAATGTTTCTATTAGACAGAGAGACAAATAAATAAAAGTCTTTGTACCAGGAAATTTTTCATTCTTTGGAGTCATTGACCAGTGAGGTTCCATAGATTCCAAAATAGTATAAACCATTTGTTATACATTTATTTACCCTCTGGAACAGTGATTTTCAACCTTCCTAATGCCATGACCCTTTATTACAATTCCTCATGTTGTAGAGACTGCCAACCATAAAATTATTTTGTTGCTACTTCATAACTGTAATTTACTACTGTTATGAATCATAGTGTAAATATCTCATATTCAGGTTATTTGACATGAGAACCCAAAGGGGTTGTGACCTACAGGTTGAGAACTATTGCTCTAGAACTTGACCGTATGGTCCTGTTGCTGAAGATACCAAATATAAGAGTTACAGAACATGGATAAATCAAATTGGTGTGAATCTAGAAACCTGATCATTTTTGGTAAGCATTCAAGTGTTGAAAGATGCTATCACGTATGGAAAGGGGTAGTTTGGCATGAAATCCTACCTCTAAATTTGGACTGGTTGACAATTGTTACCTGCTAGGAAAGGCAAAGTTAGTTTTCTCTAAGGCTGCATCCCCTAATAAGTTGACTATGATCCTTTGGATGAACATATCCAAGAATATTTGGGTAGCTCAAATAGGTCTTGATAGGGAAACAGATTCTGTGAATTTGAGTGGATGAGAAAAGGATGGTGGATGTGGGAAGAGCTGGGAAAATGTGAATATGATAAAAACACAATGTGGAATATTCCTAAAGAACTAATAAACATTTTTTTGTTTTGTTTTCTGAGATAGGGTTTCTCTGTGTAGCTTTTGGATCCTGTCCTGGAACTCACTTTGTAAACCAGGCTGGCCTTGAACTCACGCCACCTGGCTCTGCCTCCTGAGTGCAAGGATTAAAGGCATGTGCCACCACCGTCCAGTTTCTTTCTTTCTTTCTTTCTTTCTTTCTTTCTTTCTTTCTTTCTTTCTTTCTTTCTTTTTTTTTTTTTTTGCCTTTTGAGACAGGATTTCTCTGTGTAACTTTGGCTGTCCTGGAATTCTCTCTGTAAACCACACTGGCCTCAAACTCATACTTATCAACCTGCCTCTGCCTTCCAAGAGCTGGAATAAAGATGTGTGCCACCACTGTCCATCCATGATCAAGTTTCTTACTGCAATGGATGGATGGTGGTTAGTGTAGAAACTCGCAAATGTCAAAATGCAGATGAGAAGGAACTGTAAAGTGATCATCTACAAACCTGACATCTGTATCACAACCCACTTCCAAGATTGAAGAACCATTTTGAAATAGGCATGGAAAGATTATAAGAACCAGAAGTAGAAGAGGGCTGGAACTAAAGCAGCTTCCTCTGGACAAGAAAGGGTCGCTTCACTCATGAATTCACAATACCTGTTGTTGTTGTAAGAAATCAACTAGTTAACACTCCATAATAGGGCTGGAGAGATCCATGACTCTCCATCTCTTACAAGAGTTATTGAGCAGTTGAAAGCTTCTGACAGAGGAAAATTTGTTTTCTCTGAGAGTCTGACTCCAGGTTTGTTGACCATGCTCTTTTTTTTTTTTTTTATAATTTATTTTATTTTATTTTACAATATAATTCAACTTTACATATCAGTCATAGATCACCCCATTACCCCTCCTGCCACCCCGCCCCCCTCTCCCCGTCCCACCCCCCATTTCCATCTCCTCCAGGGCAAAGGCTCCCCCAGGGATTGAGATCGACCTGGTGGACTCAGCCCAGGCAGGTCTAGTGCCCTCCTCCCAGGCTGAGCCAAGGGTCTCTACTAAGCTCCAGGTTTCAAACAGCCAATTCATGCACTGAGTACAGGACCCGGTCCAACTGCCTGGATACCTCCCAAACAGATCAAGCCAATCAGCTGTCTCATCCATTCAGAGGGCCTGGTCTAGTTGGGGGCCCCTCAGCCATTGGTTCACAGTTCATGTGTTTCCGTTTGTTTGGCCACTTGTCCCTGTATTCCATCCATCCCTGGTCCCAACAACTCTAGCTCACATAAACCCTCCTCCTTCTCACCAATTGGACTCCCGGAGCTCCACCCAGGGCCTGACAGTGGATATCTGCATCTAGTTCTCTCAGTCACTGGATGGGGCTTCTAGTACGACAATCAAGGTGTTTGGCCATCCTATCACCAGGGTAGGTCAGATCGGGCTACCTCTCGACTATTGCCAGCAGTCTATTGTGGGGGCATCTCCGTGGATCTCCGTGGGCCTCTCCAGCACTCTGCCTCTTCCCATTCTCATGCGGTCTTCATTTATCATGAACATTCCCTGTGTTTCCTCTCTGCACTTGATCCAGTTGGGATCTCCCGCTCCCCCAAGTTCTCTTTCCCTCGCCCCTCGCCCCTCATTACCCCCACTCACGTCCAGTCTGTTCATGTAGATCTCATCCATTTCTCCATCATTGGACGATCCCCGTGTCTTTCTTGGGGTCCTGTTTTCCAGGTAGCCTCCCTGGTGTTGTGAGTGGCTGACCAGTCATCCTTGTTCCACAACTAGTATTCTCCTATGAGTGGGTACATACCATGTTTGTCTTTCTGAGTCTGGGTTACCTCACTCAGGAGGATTTTTTCTAGATCCCTCCATTTGCCTGCAAACCTCAAGATGTCGTTGTTTTTCTCTGCTGAGTAGTATTCCATTGTATATATGTACCACAGTTTATTTATCCATTCTTCGGTTGAAGGGCATCTAGGTTGTTTCCAGGTTCTGGCTATTACAAATAATGCTGATAATCATTTGTAATGACCATGCTTTATTAATGGCCTACGTGTGGAAGAATATGGATAACACATGTTGGAGTCAGTATGTTATTATATTAAAAATAATTAAAAAGAGGACATGAAGTGGGAAGCAAGTATGTAGATAGAGGTGAAGGTAGTAGGAATTAAAGGTGTGAATATGATCAAAATATACTCTACGAAATCCTTAAATAACTAATAAATTATTAAAATTGAAGCTTTGATAGAATTTAATTGATATGGGCAATTACTTTAGTTATAAGACCTATATGGTTTATACTTCATTGTCAAATGTAATATTTTAGAACTTAACATTTTGTTAGGAGTTCTGTTTGAGTTGATTGTTCATGAAGCATCTTTTTAAATGAACATTTTACTTAATCAAGATTAAACAACTATAATTCATGTTAGGATAATAAGCAGTCTTAAGAGTTGACTGAGACTAAGAATAACTGTGGATATTGTTGTGTTTATGCTACCTCATTAATGTGGTATATTTACAATAACTTCAATCTTTGACTAAACATGTGGACATTTGTCTAGTGTAAATGCTATATGAAAGCCAATAGGGTAATAAACCAATATATAACAAACACGACTATTGAGTTTGAGGGAAATTCTATCAGGAAGATGAACAAAACATTTTCCCTAAGATGACTGGTATATTGTTGTCTATCTTGGAAAAACATTGAAGTTTTAAGTATATCAAGTGAGATATTTGGTCTTAAAGTTATTTATATGAGACTATAATGCTTTGACAAGTAGACAATGTTGCAATATTAATTTCATGTTACTCTTTGTACAGACCACAGAAATCTTCCCTGAGAAAATATTTTCTCCAGTGAGAGACTTGACAAACTGAATGAGTCAGTCAATGAAGTTTCGTTTTACTAATAATAATGGTAGTTTATAAAACGACATACCTCCATAGAGAAAATATTTAACTGAACAAAAAAAATCCAATGTCAAGGGTAGGAAACCTTTACAAAAACTATTTAGAGATGTTAATGTCAATTAATTTCCATCAAAGTGTCTGTTAATATTATTATTAATTCTTTGAGGATTTCATAGAGCTTATTTGTTCATATTTTCTCCCAAATTCTACTTTCACCTCTTTGCAGATCCAATCCCTCCTATGTACCCACTTCCTCCAACTTTTTGACTTCTTTCTTTTTTACACCACTTAAATCTGAGATTATAAATTTTCTATAACAAAGAACAACAAAACCTTGAAATAAGTCTCTGAGAATAAAGAGGTAAAGATAAGATGTGTATGGGGCTCAAATCTAAGAAGTGATTTCAAATGAACCAGTGTTGATATCTAGTAAAGCTATCACATAGGAGGTTGAAACTAGTGATGATATCATGCTGAGCTTTGCTGAGTAGCTGATTTGTTTTGATAAGAGTGTTGTTGTTCCAACAGGAGAGTTTTACCAAAACAATTCAATAAGGGTATTATTTAAATAATATAATTGGATTACTAGCATTATTTACCTGATGAGACCTTCCTAGAATAAATAGTTAAGGTTATTCATATTGTTATTCTCGAATCCTTATCAGAAGTTTGAGGGTTTTATTTTATTTTGAGAGACAGAGATTCCTTTGTTTCAAGAATATTAGTTTATGAATGAAAATATGACCCCTGAATGGTTCAATCACTTATTTTAGTATGGAATCAAATGGCATTAGAAAAATACTCTTTCTGGTGTGGGATTTTGGAATGATCTAGCTATTGAACTGTGTTTAAAAATTATTTATAAATTCCTTTGCCTCTTTCCCTATTAGAGATGACACTTTCTACTATTTTTATTGTTTACATGCTTAATTTTGAAATGAGTTTCTGAGGGATTAAAATCATCTCAAAAATGCCAAATTCCAAACAAAATGTAATGTTAGGATGTATGTTATGAACTTTGAAATAGATCTTACAGATTCCAGTGTGTTGCATTAAAAGGTTTTGATATATTATTATAACATGTAATTATGCTCTTATTTCATTTTGACTTCTGAGAAAGTCTTCACTTTTATTTTTTTTTTACCAAGTCATTTCCTGTAAGGATACTGTGGCCATTTCCTGGTTTCAGTAATGATAAACTAAAATGGCATTTATAACATTAGTATTAATGTTATCGAAACTGTAATTTTCAAATGATTTATGTTTTGAAAAACAAGTTTAAGCAAGAATGTTTTCAGATGAAAGTAAGTAAAAACATAAGCATGTATAAATATCTTTCATGACTGAAATCTGGATTTTATTGCAAAGACAAGATGTTCACCCTGGCGACTAACACTAGCCTGCATAGGCATACGTGAGTATAATATAAAAAACAATAAGGCTATTTGAAATGCCAAAGAGAATGATGGTGCTTAAAGAAAATTGAGAGAAGGCACCTTCAAAAGGAGTTTAAATAATTCATTGGTAATATCAGTGTAGACAGCATCATTGGAAATAGTTCTTTCAAAGGCATGAATGAATGACACCAGGAAATATACACATCAAACCTGTGAGAGCAAAGCTTTTGAATCTATTTCCCCAAAGCACAGAAAATATACATGACAACTGAGTTATTTTAAGTTAAGATTGTTTTTTGCCATTCACTGGAAAGATGACTAAGAAGTTTTGCAGGCCCATCAATCATATATATGAAGGAATAATGTTGCTGTGTGAATGAAATGGGGTATTTCTTTACCATTCCTTGCAGTATCACTCCATCAAAAACAGTTTATGTCAATATTTGACTGGGTATTATGGAAATGGAGAGAAGACACCTGTCATCTGGCCATTTTCACCATGTTTACATCTTTTCTCAGGGTTCTCAGTGAAGAGAATCCTGAGACCTAGAGCTAAGAACTGTTGGAAAGAGGTGACAAATTTCAAAGTGAGCCTCTTCATGAAGATTTGAATTAGAGATAGGTGCAAATTTATAATTTTGCAAAGCCAATAGTATTTATTTAAATGATATCATGTAATCTCACTAGGAATCTTTAGCAAAGAAAGTTGGCATTGAATAGTGAAAAACTGCTTTTTTACTAGGCTTAGTGTTCAGGGCTGTGTGTTTAATCATCATAATTGACTATTACATATATATTACATTTCCTTTTTAATTTATTTATTTATTCTTCTCTCGTAAATTTCATCCTGACTACAATTTCCCCCACTCTCCTATCAGTCTCTCCCCGCTACTTCCCTTCCCTCCTCCCATCCATTCCTCCTCCTTGTTTGCTTCAGAAAAGGGCAAGGCTCTCATGGATATCAACCAAACGTGGCATATCAAGTTGCAGTAAGATTCCCTGCCTCCCTGTATACTAAGGTTGGACAAGGCAATCCATTATGAGGAAAAGGTTCCCAAAAGCAGGCAAAAGAAACAGAGATGGCCCCTTTTACCACTGTTAGGAGCCCCACAAGAAGACCGAGCCATGCAACTGTAACATATATGCAAAGAGCCTAGGTCAATCCCATGCAGGCTCTCTGGTTTTCAGTTCAGTCTCTGTGAGCACCTGTGAGCCCAGGTTAGTTGATTCTGTGGGGTTTCTTATGGTGTCCTTGATCCCGCTGGCTCCTACAATCCTTCCTCTCCCTCTTCCCTAGGATTTCCCTAGCATCATCTAATGCTTAACTGTGGGTCTCTGCATCTGTTTCCATCAGCTGTTGGATGAAGCTTCTCTGATGACAATTAGGCTAGACAACAATATCTGACTATAGCAAGAATAGCACAATATCATTAGGAATCATTTCACTGACTTTTTATTGACAGTCCTTTTTGGTTGTATCCTAGGTCTCTGGGCTATCCAGTCTCAGGGTCCTAACCCTTCGGGCAGTGTCAGGGGTGAGCTCCCAATGGAGACATGGGTCTCAAGCTGGGACAAGTCATTGGCTGGCCATTCCCACAGTTTCTGTGCCACCTTTACCCCAGCATATTTTGTAGGTCGAAGGCTTTATGGCTAGTTTGGTGTGCCAGTCCCTCCACTTGAAATCGTTTCTGGTTGTAGGCATGGTTAGTACAGGGTCCGTATCCCCCACTGCTAGCAGTCTTAGCTAGGGTCATGCCAGTAGATTCCTGGGAGTTCCCGTTGCACTAGGCTTCTAGCTCACCCCCAAGATGCCCTCCAATTTCAGTTGTCTCTCTCAGTTCTTTCTTCCTCCCTTGATCCTCCCCTCGACCTGATCCCTCTTGTTCCGATGCTCACTGTCCCCACACCCTTGATGTCTATAGTATTTCCCATTCCCAGGGAGATCCGTGCTTCAGTCTCCAAGCCCTCCTTGTTACTTAGTGTCTCTGCCTCTGTGGATTGTTGCTTGTTTATCTTTTACTTTGCAGCTAATAACCACTTATAAGTAGTAAGTATAAGCTGGGTGGTGGTGGCACACAACTTTAATCCCAGCACTTGGAAGGCAGAGCCAGGCAGATCTCTATGAGTTCGAGGCCAACCTGGTCTACAGAGCGAGATCCAGGATGGGCACCAAAAAAAAAAATGTAGTGAGTACATTCAGTGTTTGTCTTGTTTGGTTGGTTGTTCTAATGTTTTTGTTTTTTACAGAGGAGTAATACTCCATTGTACAAATGTACTACATTTTTTTAAATCCATTCTTCAGTTAAGGGACATCTAGGTTGTTTCTAGTTTCTGGTTTTTATGAAAGAAGCTGCTATGAATATAGACAAGCAAGTGCCCTTGTAGTATGATAGAGCATCATTTGGGTATATGCCTCTGAGTGGTGTAACTGGGTCTTGAGATAAATTGATTCATAATTTCAAAGAAACCACCCTATTGATTTCCAAAGCGGTTGTACAAGTTTGCACTCCCACCAGCAATGGAGGAATGTTCCCATTGGTCCACATTCTTGCCGGCATGAGCTGTCACTTGTGGTTTTGATCTTAGTCTTTCTGACAGGTGTAAGATGGAATTTCAGTGCTGTTTTGATTTATATTTCCCTGATGGCTACAGATGTTGAACATTTCTTTGTTTCTCAGCCATTTGGTTTCCTCTGTTGGAATTCTCTGTTAACATCTGTATCCCATTTTTTATTAGATTATTTGGTTTTGTAATATCTAGTTTCTTGAGTTCTTTATATATTTTAGTAATTATTCCTCTATTAGATGTGGGGTTGGTGAAGATCTTTTCCATTTTGTAAGCTGCCAATTTATCCTTTGACAGTGTTCTTTGGCAGAAGTTTTTCAGTTTCATGAGATCCCATATGTTTTTTTTTCCCTTCAGTTTGTTTATATGATGGATTATATTGACAGATTTTCCTATGTTGAACTATGTCTACATTTCTGCAATGAAGCCTATTTGGTCATGGCAGGTGATCTTTTTGACATGTTCTTGGAATAGGTTTCCAAGTATTATATTAAGTATTTCTGTATCAATGTTCATGAGTGAAATTGGTCTGTAATTCTCATGTTTTGTCAAGTCTTTGTGTGGTTTAAGGATCAAGGTAATTGTGGCCTCATAGAATCAATTTGGCAATGTTCCTACTGTTTCTGTTTAGTAGAATAATTTATGGAGTATAGGTATCAGCTCTTCTTTGAAAGTCTGGCACAATTCTGCACTAAAACCTTCTGGCCCTGGGCTTTTTTGCTTGGGAGACTTTTAACGACTGCTTCTATTTCCTTAGGGGTTAGAGGTCTACATAAATTGTATATCTAATCTTGATTTAACTTTGTTAATTTATATCAAGAAATTTGCTCATTTCTTTTAGATTTTCCAATTTTGTTGAGTACAGGTTTTTTAAACATGATTTAATGATTCTCTGGATTCCCTCAAAGTTTGTTGTTATGTCCCCCTTTTTGCTTCAGATTTTGTTGATTTGGATATTATCTTCTTGCCTTTTAGTTACTTTGGATAAGGATTTGTCTATTTCATCATTTTTCTCAAAGATTCAACTCTTTGTTTCATTGATTCTTTGTAATGTTCTCTTTGTTTCTCCTTTATTGATTTCAACCCTCAGTTTGATTGTTTTCTGCTGTCTACTCCCCATGGCTGTGCTTGCTTCCTTTTGTTCTAGAGCTTTCAGATATGCTGTTAAGTTGCAGGTATGAGATCTCTTCAAATTCTTCATGTAGGCACCTAGTGCTATGAACTTTCCTGTTGCTGTCTCCAGTCCTGCCTGGGCCCACAGCCACTCAGGCCCAAATAAACACAGAGATGCTTATATTATTTAATTTTTTTGATCTAATGGCTCAGGCTTCTTGCTATCTAGTTCTTATATCTTAAATTAACCCATTTCTATTAATCTATAAGTTGACACATGGCTCGTGGCTTACCAGTACTTTACATCTTACTTCTCATGGCAGCGGCTGGCAGTGCCTCCTGACTCAGCCTTCCACTTCCCAGAATTCTCTCTCCTTATCCCACCTACACTATACTTCCTGCCTGGCTACTGGCCAATCAGCGTTTTATTTATCCATCAATCAGAGCAACACATTCACAGCATCCCCAGCACTTCCCTCTTAGCACCATTTCCATTGTGTCTCATAAGTTTGGAAATGTTGTGTATTCATTTTCATTGAATTCTAGGAAGTCTTTAATTTCTCTCTTTTGTTCCTCCTTGACCTCTTCATAATTCAGTAGACATTGTTCAGTTTCTATGAGTTTGTAAGCTTTTTGTTGTTTCTGTTGTTGAAAGCCAGCTTTAATTCATGGTGGTTTGATAAGATACAGGGTGTTACTTCAATTTTCTTGTATCTGTTGAGATTTGCTTTGTGACCAAGTATGTGGTCAATTTTAGAGAAAGATCCATGAGGTGTGGATAAGTAAGTATATTCTTTTGTATTTGCATGAAATGTTCTGTAGCTATCCCTCAGGTCCATTTGAGTCATAATGTCTGTTAGTTCCATTATTTCTATGTTAAGTTTCATTATGGATGACTTGTCCATTGGTAAAAGTGGGGAGTTGAAGTCACCCACTATTGTATTCGGTTTGATGTATGATTTAAGCTTTAGTGATTTATTAATTTGTTACAAATGTGGGTACCCTTATATTTGGGGCATAGATGTTCATAATTGAAATATCATCTTGATGGATTTTCCTTTGATGACTATGAAATGTCTTTTCTGATCCAAGGCATTTAGTATTTTATAAGTTTCTTGTACCTTTATAGTCATGTCCTTCTTTAGGTTGGGAAATTTTTTCTTCTATGATTTTGTTAAATATATTTATTCTCAGTGTTTTTGAGCTGAGTTTCTAATCCTTCTATTCCTATTATTTTTATGTTTGGTCTCTTTATAATGTCTCAGATTCCCTGGATGTTTTGTGTTAGAAATTTTTTAGACTTAACATTTCTTTGACTGATGAATCTATTTCCTCTATCATGGCTTCAATATCTGAGATTCTCTTTTCCATCTCTTATACTCTGTTGATGATGCTTGCATATGTAGCTCCTGTTCACTCACCCAGATTTTCCATTTCCAGGATTCCCTCCCATTGTTTTCTTTATTCCTTCTCTTTCGCTTTTCAGGTCTTGAACTGTTTCTTTCACCTGCCCATCCCCTGACTTGGCTTTCTTGGCATACTCTTGGGGATTTATTGATTTAATCAATTTTTTATATGTTTTTCCTCAATTTCATTAAGGATTTTTTTCATTTCTTATTTAGGGACCTCTATCATCTACATAAAGTCCTCTTTAAGGTTGTTTTCTTGTACTTCAGCTGTGCTGTATTCTTCAGGTCTTTCTGTCATTGGATAGCTTGGTTCTGATGGTGGCATATTACCCTTTCTGTTGTTGATTGTGTTCTGGAGTTTAGGTATCTGGGTTTGGGATGATTATAGGTCAAGGTGTTGATTTCTGAGTTTGTCTTTGTTGGATGGGTGGTTCCCCCCCCTCCCTTGGTTACTCTTTAATCTCTGGTCTTCTGGTCTAAATGACCAGTGGTTCTGGTGATTAGTAAGTCTTTAGCTCCAGTATGGTGTCTCCTCTTTGTTTTTTTTGGGGGGGG
>CABHPH010111484.1:0-10059 GCA_902168325.1 Peromyscus nudipes
ATCGGATTCCCATATTGTCAAATGGGAAGATGTCAAATGGGAAGTAGAGGAGATGTTCTGGGGTCTTAGCGCTGCCTGTTCTCTCCAACTAGGAATCACACTTAAAATTTCATAGCTAGGGGGCAGGGAGGTGGCTTCGTTGACTTAGACACCATCCTGTTCTGCATGTGGCTTTTTCATTTAATGTCACAGCCTCAGCGTATTCTCGATTGATAGGACCCACACCACTGACGTGACCTATGGGGCTTTGTATATATGGACCATTGTGTATTTAAGTTGACCTCACTGATGGATATGGAGGAAGTTTCCAAGTTTTTTGCCTTCTTAGATTAGAAGGTGATATATATGGCAGATCTGGATGGGAAGATTTGGGTGGGCAGGATGGGATGGACAGGTCTGAGTGGGGAGATTTTGGTGGCCATGCTTATAGGGTAAATCCCTGCAAATGGAGTTGGTACATGTATGATTTTTCCTGTTTATCCATCCTACCCACCACATATGTACATGTCTGCTTCTCACACTTCCGTGACACAGGCCAAGATCTTTCATTCTCCTAGTAACCAGGACAAAAATGTAGCACAGGTATAATTCTGTGGCATTGAAGACATTTCACTCTATTGCCTTATTTACCTCACAGGATTCTCCCAGGATCTTAGGAGGCAGTGACCATCACCCTCTTTGTATAGGGGAGGAAAGAGGCAAAATTGAGATGACTTTCATATATGTGAATCATTTAGGCAAAACTCAAACTCAGCTTTCTGGTTTGGTTCCCTAGCCCACCTAATTCAGGATTGCCACCCACCCACCCAGAGGCTCAAACTCACTCCCAACTATGGCCCACTGGCTTGAAGACTTCATTTTAACACCATCCTCTGGAGGGATTGCCAAGAGGTGGAGATGCTAGAGTCAGGGTGGGTTGGGTAGCATGTGCCCTCCCAAAGCATGTGTCTTAAGCCCTGCTTCTGAAAGGTGCAGGGGCTGATTCTCTCCCAGAGAGGAGGAAGAGACGTGTGACAGGGAGGAAATCCAGGCAGGCTGGAGACAGAGGCCTGCAATAGCAGCTGTAGGGACTTCCATCTGCTGGCAAGCTTGGCAGGCCTCAGGCTGCAGGCCTCAGGGAGATTGGCTCCAAAGCAAATGCAGGTGAGCAGATCTGGGACACAGTTACCTGCTTTTCCTCGGTGACACTGCTTAGTAATTCCATTCCTGTGCCTTGAATGCTCTCAGGGTACTGTGTATGGAGGATACTGTCATTGCAGGGAAGGGAAGGCAACAGGCCCGTTCCCTGGGTGACCAGAAGAACAGGTTAGTCCTCCACTGTCATGGGCACCTTTAAGTGGAGCTGTGCTAAGACCTGCCAGCTTCCATCTGTCATACCTCACCCAGTCCTAGGCTCTTATCCATTTGTTTGGAGGGGCTGTGGGGCCACGGGCTCTGTTCTACTTGAGTGAAAAACCACCCTAAATTTCCAAATGTATTCTTTGTCTGTCTGTCTGTCTATATTTCTATCTGTCTGTCTGTCCATCCATCTGTCTATCATGTGGCACTGGGGATCTCATCCAACATTGTCCATACTAAGCACTTGTTCTACCACTGAGCCACACTGTAGCTAAAAATATCTCTTAAAAAGAGGACTCCTGGGACTGGGGATGTGGTCAGTGTTACCTAAGCGACCGACTCCCCAGGGACCCAAGTAAAATGGCTGGTAGGCATGGCAGCCCCAGAAGATGGTGACAGGGGATTCTCAGAGCAAGCCAGCTACCTAGACTAACCAAATCAGCAAGCTCTGGGTTTGATTGAGATACCTTGTCTCCATGGATAAGGTGGAAGAGTGATAAAGGACAATTCCCCTACAATCGTGGGCCTCCACGTGCTCAGTACCACAAGTGCACATCGACCCTGACTTGCGTGTGCCCACATACATGCAAAAACATATGTACACACACATGCACACCTCATACACAGGTGAAAAATGGAAAACCCTCTGTGGGGCATGGTGGAGCACACCTGAAATCACAGCACCAGGAGGGCAGAGGCAGGAGGATCAAGTGTTTGAGATCATCCTCGAATACATAAAAAAGAGTCAGTCTGCAGAACCCAGCCAACCAACCAGCAAGGGCTCTGACTTTAGCCCCACCCCATGCCACAACTGTGCATCCCTTCCAACCACGCCTTCTCTTCCAACTTCCCATATGTGCGGCGGTCCACTCTGCAGTTACCGGACACAGTGGTCAACCGAGAGATATTACGTGCTCAAAGAAGCAGCTAGTTTCTTAATAAATTTCATGTTGGTTAATATTCCCCCCCCCCCCCCCCCCCCCCCCCGCCCCGAGCTGAGGACTGAACCCAGGGCCTTGTGCTTGCTAGGCAAGTGCTCTACCACTGAGCTAAATCTCCAACCTCAGTTGATATTCTTAATGATCATATTTTGGAGTTTATCAGCTAAAGAAGCAATATTTAAGTTCGTTGTAGTTAATTTTTCTTTAGCTTTAGAAGTGCAGCAACTGGGAAATGCCCGGTGAGTGGCAGATTGTCTTAATCTATTTCTTTTCCACCCCACTGATCTGGACCATGTATGTGGTAGTTTGAATGTAATCCCCCCCCCTCGTAAACGCAGAGGGAGTGGCACTATTAGGAGGTGTGGCTTTGTTGGAGTGGGTATGACCTTGTGGAGGAAGTGTGTCACTGTAGGGACAGGCTTTGAGGTTTTCCATGCTCAGGATACTGCCCAGTTTTAACCACTTCCTGTGGCCTGCATATCAAGATGTAGCCAGGACCACATCTGCCTGCATTCCGTCCTGCTCCCCGCCATGGTGATAATGGGCTGAACCTCTGAAACTGTAAGCTGCCAAAAGTTGCTGTGGTCATGGTGTCTCTTCACAGCAATAGAAACCTAACTAAGACAGTGTATATATATATGTATTTTTTACTTTTCCTTATTTATTTGGGACAGGGTCTCATGTAGTCCAGACTGGCCTCTCTCTCACAGTGTAGTCGAGGATGGTCTTGAACTTCTGATCCTGCTAAGTTGTGGGATTACAGGCATGTACTAATATAGCATATCCAATTTATTTTGAACCAGGGATCAAACCCCAGGGCTTTGTGCAAGCCAGAAAAGGACTCTACCAACTGAGTCACGTGCCCAGTCCTGGACCCTGTGTATTAATCATCAGTCTGTAGCTGTGTCAAATCCCGCTTAGAAGGATGAAAAAGTGTACAGCAAAGAAGGAAAAAAGGAAGAGGAGGAAAGGAGGGAGGAAAGAAGTTTCTGTCTCACGAGGCACATGGGAAGAACATGAGCTGTACCCATCTTATGGATGAGTGACTGTGGACCAGTCGCTCTGATGTCTCTGGGCTATAATTTGAGATGGAATAAGAGCTACCGGGCTGGGCAGTGATGGTGCACGCCTTTAATCCCAGCACTCGGGAGGCAGAGGCAGGTGGATCTCTGTGAGTTCGAGGCCAGCCTGGGCTAGAGAGCGAGTTCCAGGACAGGCTCTAAAGCTACACAGAGAAACCCTGTCTCAAAAAACCTCAACAAAAAAAAAGCTACCGGACAGGATTATCTCAAGTTTTAGGAATCCCCGAAAGCTTCTGTTTCGATGGTGACATAAATGGCTTTCGCAGCCAGCAGCGGTGCTCCTGCCTTTGTGGCAGCACTCGATGGGCCACTCAGCAAGACTGTGGGCTCTTGAGGCTGCCCACCGGGGTCACGGGTTTCTGAAAGCATTCCTCCTGTCTCCTGTGTGCCCGCGGAGGTGAGTCCACTGCACCTTCCTGGCATCATCGTCTCTCCCGTATCTCTCTGCCAGGTTGCAGCTTCTTCATCTGTACTCAGTGTGCTTGCTGGTTGGACTTTTCTCCTTGGTTCCCTGGGGACCTGTCTGGGAGGTTCCGCAGTTCCACTGGGATAACTGCCGGCAAGTCTGGTGGACGAATCTGCTGCTGCTGAATAACTTCGTGTCTGTTCAGAACGCCGTGAGTTCCCAAGAGCCGATTTGCAAGGGCATATGGGTGGACACAGGGTGTCTCAGTCACATGGTCTGGCCAGTTTTCCAAGGGCCAACCTAAGCCCCATCTCCGTGGGGGTTTTAGGGGTATGGCACCAGCTGGTGTAGGGGTCCTTGTTGTAAGTAAGAAAGATCTGCAGTGGTGCTAATGAGAGGGGACTGTGTGGGTCTCGGGGCAGTTCCCGTCTCCAAATGATCCTGAACCAGTCCAGGTCACCACACCGGAAGGGACAGTTTCTTTGCCTTCACACAGGGGGCCTATGCTGGGGTGAAACATCACAGCAATGCCCCACCCCCACCCCACCTTGGTGAACTCTGAATCGATTTCAGGCCAGTCTGGACAGAGCTGGTTCAGAGCTACAGGATCTATGCCTACGTAATCCAAATCTTCATAATTATTCCAGTTTGTTTTCTGTTGTTGATGAAAACACATTGGCCAGAAACAACCTGAGAAGGAAAAGAGTTTATTTGGCTTAGACATCCTGGGTCAGGGTCCCATCACTGAGAGAAATCAGGGCAGGATCTCAAGGCAGGAACCAAAGCAGAAACTATGGACGCTTGGTTGCTCCCCATTACTTGCTCAGCCTGCTTTCTTATATAACCCAGGACCACCTGCCTAAGGGTGGCACCACCCACAGTGGAGTGGGGTCATCAATCAAGAAACTGTTTCCCCGGGCTGGAGAGATGGCTCAGTGGTTAATACTGGCTGCTCTTCCAGAGGTCCTGAGTTCAATTCCCAGCAACCACATGGTGACTCACAACCATCTGTAATGGCACCTGATGCTGTCTTTTAGCATGTAGGTGTACGTGCAGATAGAGTGCTCATATGCATAAAATAAATAAATCTAAAAATATGCTCCCACAGACATACCAGTAGGTCAATATCTTGCAGGCATTTCCTCAGTTTAGGTTCCCTCTTCCCAGAAGACGCTGGCTTGTATCGAGTTGACAAAACAACAACAACAACAATAATAATACACATCTAACAGGACAATAATGAACTTGGAGTGAAAGAAAATGAGGTAGCTATAACTCGGTCATGTCCTTAAGTCCTCCTGTGGGCTGAATGGCAGATCCCTAATTCTCGCGCATAACCACTCATTCATGAGATGGCCAAGTCCAGTAGTTTTGACAGGGCACCATCCATGCTGACCTCTTGCAGGTGAGCGCATGTCTGTGATAGGGTCCCAGGAGACAGGTGGGGCCATTTTCCTGGATGCAGACTAGCTTGGACCATTAAAAAATCAGGGGCAAGGACAGGAGCTCTTTGAGTGGAAGCCTACCTTAGATTTTTGGAAGCAAGGTGCCATGGCTCTCAAGCCTGACCATTCACGTTTTCTCCATGGCAAAGGTGTCTTTTGGTTTTTTTTCTTTTTGGTTTTTCGAGACAGGGTTTCTCTGTGTAGCTTTGCGCCTTTCCCAGGCTGGTCTCGAACTCACAAAGATCCGCCTGCCTCTGCCTCCCGAGTGTGCTGGGATTAAAGGCATGTGCCACCACTGCCCGGCTTCAAAGGTGTCTTTTTAACTGTGGACAAAGCTTCCCTCTATGCTGAGGAAGTTTGGGCTCCTTTGGGCCCTGGGACCCAAAGTGACAGGAAAATTGCCCCTAGGAATTTCCTTATGTGAGATAAAACATGTCGACAATGGCTGGCTTCATTTACCACGAGCATGGAGAACGGGTGGGCCCCCCGGGGCTTTGGCCCGGCATCCACGTTGGTTCTAGTGGGAACTCTGAGTGTGAGCCAAATATTTGCTTTCAAAAGAACACAATTTCTCTACCTAGAGCTGGGAGTGGGAGCCGGGCAAAGGAAAGGACCTCTCTGGCTTCTTGGAATTCCAGTCACACCATAAGGACAGCCACCTCCTGCATTCCTGAATCATGACCCCAGTCCGTTCCCATGGCTGTCCTAGGAGACAAGCTATGTTGGTTTTTAGAAACAAGAGAGAAATGTGTCTGAATCTCCATGAGACCTGTCATCAGGCTTGGTCCAAAGGCTGATTTGAGGAAGGATGGAGGGTGTCTAGTTCCTCTTCCCATGGAAGCTGCCCCGCCCACCTGCTCAACAGGCCAAACTGCAGACACTCTACAGCCCAGGTACCTGGAAGGGAGGAGTCACATTTACTTCTCCTTTTTTCCCAGTGCCATGGCTGGACTTGGTACCTCGCCAGCGACTTCCAGTTCCACCTCCTGACGCCGCTGATCTTCTTCGTCCATGGAAAGTGGGTCTGAGATGTCCCCTCCCCTCCCCTCCATGGGTCCTTTGGCCTGGAACTCTCAGACATGTTCCAGCTTTGTAGAAAGCAGGTTTTTAACATGTAGGAAATTAACTTTCCAGATCGGGAGGCACCGCTCCCTCTCCTGCCTTTCTTCCATGTCCTCTGGCAGCCATGTATAAATCAGCATGCTTTCCCAGATTTATCACCGGCGTGTGGAATACCCAGTGCTTAGCATTTTCCATCTCAGCTGTTCGCATAAACATATCCACATATTGACACAGCCTGCGTACCTGTCAGTTGCAGGATTTATATTCCATTTTTATGGTTGGGTATCTAGATGGTACCCAATTTTTCATGATTATAAATGGCACTGTGATGACTGCCTTTGAACACTCCACTTTTCCTTGTAGCTCTTTCCATGGGGACATATTTCTATGTGGAATCATCAGGTTAAAGGGTGGCAGGGATTCCTAAGTGTTTGTTACGTACTGGGAAATTGCTCCCTGGGAAGAGGGGAGTAATTTACAGCGCCCTTAGCCATGAGTCAATGTACCTGCCACCCCACAGCCTGTATCTATCACCTTAATTGTGTTAGTTTTAGAAACGCTTTACAGTCGCAGTAATTCGTGGGGAGATTTATAGTGTGCCATTTAAAAAAGAAATTTATTATTCCTCCTTGTTAAAATATGTGTTCAATTTAGGAAACATTAGGATTAAGAGGAAGGAAAATATTCACCCCAGTCCATCACTCATGGCAAACTAGGTTCACAGTCAAGATTCTGGTGCTGTCTTTTTGATTTTTTTTTTCCTGCTCAATTTTTTTTTTAAAAAGACAAAAGCATGTTCCTCCACAGTTTTTAAAAGTAGTTTTACTATATTATTTTCCGGATTGTAAACATAACTGTAATGTCTGCCTAACATTTAATCTCCTGAATGAAGTATAATTTACTTGTACCTTCTCCCATTGTTATATCCTTGGATTGTTTCCAATTTTATGCTTTCATAAATAACTTCCCATGAATATTTTCATGACAACCATTTGTCTCCAGCTCCAGTGTTTCTTCCGAATGCATATCCTGAGGGGGAATCAGTGGGTCAAAGGGCATGAATGTCTTGAAAGCTCTTGAGTCACAATGGGAAACTGCTTCTAAAAGATGGAGACATGAGTGTCCACATTTCTGTGCCGCAGCAGATCCTTTCAGTCCCCATCCGCCCAGTTCTGTTCCGAGTCACCAGACAGTGCCTCACTTAGAGCCGGCATCCTCAGGCCTTTTCCTTGTCACAGAATCCTGCAGTATATGATAGCTGGGACACCTTTGTGCACAACCCCTGAGTGTGCAGGAATTAATGTGCATAGCCACCTGTGGAAACAGAAGATATTGGGGAAATCCTTTTTGTCCTTCATCCCCTCAGACAGTTCTGAGGCATATTACATAAAGCTGTAGAACATGCTGGAAGAATTGAATGTTGGTTACCTCAACAGCTTACCTTGTATTGGCTCTCCCTGCCTTCCTGCTTCTCTCCTCCACTCCCACGCGAGCCTCCCACGTCGACATTTGTCTCAGGCTTATGCTGGCGATGAAAGCTGGGCTCTCTTCCCTGTTCTGTTCTCCCTCCCCTTCCCTGGAGTGGGTGGCTGTGTCCTATCTGGGTCCCATCCTGCCTTGAACAGCTCATTTCACTTCTAAGTCAACCACCACTCATGTCCATATAGCGTTCTGTAGATGACAAGCAACGTTTCCAAGAATGGTCTCCTTCTGAGCCACAGTACAAGCTTCTGGGCAGAGCAGGCAAGGATGCTATTCCTGTCCCTGTCTAGAAGAGAAACCCAAGTTCAAGGTCCTGTCCACAGTCTCACTGCTGGTCAGTGGTCAAGATCAGGCAGTTCAGGAACTTCCAGCCAGCCCAGCTTCCTCTGTTCCATTGAAGTCCCCCCTTTCTCCCTTGAAAGCAAGGCCCCAGGGCTCTTGGGATTGTAGCACCTCATTCATGCTATGAGGAAGGCAACTGAAAGGCATTCTCCCCTGCCCTCTCATCTACAGAAATAAACGTGTCCTTGTCCTCCTCGGGGTCCTGCTGTTCCTGACATCTTTTGTGGCCACTGCTCTGCTCACATTGGCTTATAAACTCCCAGTGGCATCTCCATCAGCAGCCAGGTAACACAGTTCCAACCTGGTCCTCTTGGTCCCTTGCATGACCTCACCAGGGCCAGGGTATCCCAGAGAGGTCTTCAGAGTCATCAGGCTGTTCGTCCTATGCTCATCAACTTATGGGAAAATTGGGTTGTACACCTTTGATCCGGAAGAAAGTTCTGAATTTCCCAACCTTTCAATTTGTAGGCATGGGTCCTCTAACATGTATTTGACTCAAGGAAATGCTTCTCAGAGGACAGGAGCACCCCCATGTGGCTGAAATGGGGTTCTCCCTTAGTGTAGCAGGTATCTTGCTGGATGGGGAAACTGAACCCATGATGAAGTTGGGGTTACCTTTTCAAGGCCATACAGCAGCTAAAGGCTAGCATAGGTGTTATTTGAACTTAGGATCCACCTCTCAAAGCTTTTTTGCCTCCACAATAAGCTACTTCTGATCCTGCCATAGAAGTCCGTGTATAAACAGGAGCTAGACTCTTCTCAATACAGCAGTCAGCACCGCATGCGTGAAAATCAGGTGAGCCAGCCAGAAGCTCAGATTCGTCCCAAAGCCACCTGACTGCCACCTTTTATTTGCTGACTTCAGACCAGCCACACTGGAGCCCGTGGTTCTGCTGTTCTCTCAGTCTAGAACGATCTTCCATCAGCGTCTGAGGTCTGTCAGGGTTGCCCCCAGCCCGTCTTCAGATGTCCATGCACATGTCACATTTTCCAAAGCAGCCCTTCCTGACCTCCCAATAAAATTATAAGCCTAGCTGGGTGGCGGCGGTGGTGCATGCCTTTAATCCCAGCACTCGGGAGGCAGAGCCAGGTGGATCTCTGTGGAGGCCAGCCTGGTCTACAGAGTAAGATCCAGGACAGGAACCAAAACTGCCCAGAGAAACCCTGTCTCGAAAAACAAAACAAAACAACCCCCCAAAACCATAAGCCTAGAGGGGCTGGGAGGATAGGTCAGTCAGTACCTGCAAGCTCTATGAAACTCTTTCTCTCTGTCTCTGTCTCTGTCTCTGTCTCTCTCTCTCTCTCTCTCTCACACACACACACACACACACATACACACCATGGCCCAGAACTAAATGTAAGTGCAAGTGACTTCACTGCAAGCCTACTGGGTAGGAGAGCATGTGCCCTTACATCGTCTGCTTCTGTGGGTGCCCTGGCGGCAGGGGAAGCAGCTTACTTATGTGTAGTCCTACCTCTAGGGGCTCATTAGAGCCCCTTGGGGAGTATTTATTTGTTGGGATTTTTTTGGTTTTCTATTTTCTTTTTCTTTTTAGTGTCTCACTTTGTAGCTCAGGCTGGCCTCAAACACACTGAGCAATGCAGGCTGGCCTTGAACTCACCATCCTCTTACCTCAGTCTCCTGACTGCTGGGCTGAGGTATGTACTGCCACTGCAGCTTTTAGGTCCAACAGAGGCTTCCAGTCCTAACTTGGACCAATTGTTTAGACTTCCTGGTGCTGGCGCCCAGGGAAATGATGTTTTAAAGAGTTCCTAGTTAGAGCTGGAGAACCACCCACTGATCTTCCAGCAACTTCCCCACCTCTGATCATCTCTGTAGATGTAACCAACCGTCTTATAAATAAGAAACACAGAACCAATGCAAAGAAGAAAGCCAAGAGGTCAGAGCTAAGAGCTAAAACCTTACCATTCCTCCTGCAGTGGTCCTACCTCTCCGAAGG
>CABHPH010111493.1:0-15518 GCA_902168325.1 Peromyscus nudipes
GTGTGTGTGTGTGTGTGTGTGTGTGTGTGTGTGTGTGTGCCACCATTTTCTGGCCTCTATATCTAGTGGCTGTTCTGTTCTCTGACCCCAGATAAGTTTATTAGGGTGCACAATATATTGGGGAACACAATATCACCACACTTCACACAGTGATATGAAAAACTAAGAGTTTAGACTCTCATAGCTCTTTAGGGGCATGGACTGTGCTGGTGGCCTGAAGATTCTGAAAGCTGCAATATTTCTCTGCATATCTTCTGGCATCACATCTCTCATCAGAACAGACAAAAAAGTCACCCATAATCTAAGTATAATTAGGAAACAATAAACACTGCAAAGTCCAGTTGGTAGTTATGAAAAGAAAAAGAAAAACCCTGACAGATAATATATACATATATATATTGATAGATGATAAATAGATAGATAGATAGATAGATAGATAGATAGATAGATAGATAGACAGATAGATGATAGACAATGACTGTATGGGGAAAAGAAAGAGTATAGTATGGTTAGTCAGCTCACTCTTAGGGAGAGAAAACCCCATACTGAGGCAAAAAGAGAGATAACATGCCTTAGATTTAATGGGCAGAGACTGTCCTTGGACTCTCAGGAAATCATTAGAAAGAGTCTTGAAAGGTTATGGCATGGTAGAGGGCAGCTTCATGAAAATTCTGTGTCTGAGGTAGAGGAAAGTGTGCTTTAGAGGCTTGGAGTAAAGAAAAGAACATGCTGAAAAATAATTCTGCTAAAGACGAAAGGAGAATAAAAAGCAGCAACCATTTAGCCTATACCCACTTATAACAAGTGGACACACAGAGGCCTTAGAATTAAACCAAATGAGCCTGTCAAGCCTCCAATCCCTCCACTTATGGAAATTTAAGGGGTGCATTATTTCAATATTAATAATATATAAGACATAAGCTATACTCTACTATAAAAAGAATAAGTTAGGGAAAGAGTATAAAAACGTATCAACAAATATATTTTCATTAGAAATAGTCAAACAGGGTTGGGGAAATGGCTCAGCCATTGATTCCTCATCACACAAGGAAGAGGACCAGAGTTCAGATCCCCAGGACCCATGACAATGCCAAATGGGCAAAATGGCAACCCTGTAATTATAGACGTGGAAGGCAGACTACTCTTATCTCAGAATCTGGGTTTGATTAAGGATAAGGTAGAAGAGTGATGGGCAATTTCATGCACCAACCTTAGACTACCATATACATGCACATATATGAACATGAATATACATACATGCATGTAATACACAGACATATCAAAAGAATACAATCTTTAAAAAGACAGCAAGATAAAACTACAATGACACTCTTATTCTTATTTCTGTATTAAATATCCTCAAACAGTCCATGTTAGCCATAAGCAAAACAAATTATATCAGAATATATTTTGGAATATGTATATATGTATTTGATATATTTGTACAATTGATAAAACCAAATATCTATATTAGAAATTCCTAGAAATGATAGCAAAAACCATGGAACACAATTGAAATCATAATCCATAGAAATAAACATCAAGACTTGCTGTCCTCCTGAATTTTCTAAAGGAGAAGCAATTAAGATAATAGCAAAAAATTTATTGATGGTGAGTGTTTGGTATATTTTGCTATACTTTGTAAGTGTATCTATAAGAAAAAGCTAATCACCTCCTGAGAGATGCACTCACAAAAAACCAGAATGCAAATATTTCACAATGAAAAACAAAAAGATTGAGAAAACATAGATGATAAATGAAACAGAATGAACTGAAAATATGAAAATGAATTGTATCAGACAGCATGGTTTTTGTACATTAACTTTGTACATTAAGCTATAAAAGATTTCCAGATTTGTTTACAATCATGAAAACACATATAGATATTCTTAAAAAAAATAAAACTTAACCATATGGTCCATAACAGTACTCCTGAGTATTTTCCCCAGGAAAATAAAGTGTGTGTAGCAAACCTCAATGATAACAAATCCTAATACATCTGCACGGTTAAATACTAAAAAATGTAAAAGACTAAACTATTGATTCATGCAACAATAGGGATGACTATGCAGTTATTTTGTGGTGTGAACTCCATAAGGTACTGTGACTGACATTGCATAATATTCTTGACATGAAAAATTGCAGAAATGGAAAACAAAATAATGGTTACCAGCAGCTATTATGAGCAATAAGAGCTGTGGTTTTAACTACCAGGGCTCATACAGTGGTAGATGTATAAATATGCATGTGGTAAAATAACACAAAACTGTACACACACATTGTGTTCATTCTAATGTTCTGAATTTTGTGTTATTCTACACGGAAATAAGATGAGTCTACTGGAGGAAATGTTTGAGAGAGAAACAGGAACATTTGAGACCTTATACCAGACATATCAAACTTACATCTACATGAAAATGGAAATCTAGAGTGGCTTACACTCTAAAGGCTCAAAAATGGGAATGACTTAGATGTTCTCAGTAGGAAATAATCATGCATACAGTGAAGCAGCCCTGTACTGGAGTTCCCAGCAGTAATAGGAACAAAGTACTCAACTTGTGTGGACGTATCTCAAAAGAACTATGTGAATAGTTTAGAACAATTTTCAAAGGTTGCCTATAAGATGATTACATTTGTATAACATTCTCTGATGACAGTTTTTTGTTTTTTTTTTTTTTTAAATGGTAGACATGCCCGAGGACATATGGGTAGAGTTGGGCTGGGCTGGAGTTCACTGTGATTATAGTGGGTAATGTGTATGTGATATGAATTGTCATGACCTTAGCTGTGTCTTTGTGTAGGAATACCTATTGGTGATAAACAAGTTTACAGCACTAAGCATACAGACGCACACATGTCGACACACACACGCATACATGCACACATATAGAGACATACAGAATGAAAGGAAAACAAGTCTTTTTTTATTAAGAAAAAATTTTAAACTCATTTTACATACCAATCAAATTTCCCCCTCTTCCCTTCTCCTGCCCCTCCAGCCTCCCCCTCCCAACCCAACCCCCACTCCCTCCTACAAGAAGGTAAGGCCTCCCATGGGGAGTCAGCAGAGGCTGGAACATTCAGTTGAGGCAGGTCCAAGCCTCTCCCCCCTGCACCAAAACTGTGTAAAGTGTTTCACCATGGATAGGCACTGGGCTCCAAAAAGCCGGCTCATGATCCCACTTCCTGGGGGCCCATTAAGCAGGTCAAGCTACACAATTGTTTTGTCTATGCAGAGGGCCTAGTCCAGTTCCATGGAGGCTCCATAGCTATTGGTCCACAGTTCATGAGTTCCCACTAGTTTGGATTGGTTATCCCTGTATATTTTCCCATCATGATCTCAATGCCCCTTGCTCATAGAATCCCTCTTCTCTTTTTGCTCACAGAATCCCTCTTCTCTCTCTTCAGCTGGACTCCTGGAGCTCAGCCTGGCGCTTGGCTGTGGATCTTTCATCTGCTTCCATCAGTTACTGGATGAGGGCTCTATATTGACAGGGTAGTCACCAATCTGATTGCCAGAGTAGGCCAGTTCAGGCACCCTCTCCACTATGGCTAGTAGTGTAAGCTGGGGTCGTCCTTCCCAGGAATCCACAAGCTTCTAGTGTTATTAGGAGACACAGTCTCACAGCAAACAGCTGAACAAGGAGGACACCAGCAAACATGCCAACTTGGATGGGGGGAAGCCCACTAGGTCACAACCATACACAAAGAACTACAGGCAACTGAATAAAGCAGGGATCAGGAGAGGTAGCCCTCCTCGGGAAGAGCACATCAATTACTTGTCTAATGCCAAATGATCAGCCCTGAAAACATATATACAAGTAACATTTCATGGACTAAACAGATTATATTTGGAATGTCTATGTATGTACAATTACATATGTGCATGTAATAATAATGAATAAAGATGACATAAATCTGAGAGAATGGAGAGAAGTATGTGTAAGGGTTTGGAGGGAGGAAAGGAAAGGGAAAATGTAATTAAAATAAGTCTCAAAACTACACTAAAAAGAGTTGGTAAAGTATAGACGTAAGTTGAAAGAGACAGGAAGAGGGAAGAGAAAATAATGTCAATATTGCAAAATGAAACTGCTGAGTTCAGGTATAAATGGGTCCTTTATACCTATATTCCTTCCAATTTCAAAACTCATAAATAAATGGCTCTCAACCTGTGCATCATGACCCCTTTGGGGGTTGAATGACCCTTTTACTTGGGGTCACATATCAGATATCCTGCATATCAGATATCTACATTAAAATTTATAACAGTAGCAAAATTACAGTTATGAAGTAGCAATAAAATAACTTTATGATTGGAGGTCACCACAGCATGCGGAACTGTATTACAGGGTCACAGCATTAGGAAGGATGAGAACCACTGACATCAATAAACAATAATCCTGTAGTTAATAACTGCCACTAAAGAAGTAAAAACAGCAAATTTAATCTCAGGAGTCAAAATTCTGGCAACTGGAGAGAATCAAGCTTACAGTTTCATAAATCAGAAAGTATTCTGTCGCATATTTTAATGTTTTTCTTTGCTGTAGCTTGTGTCCAGCAATGTAGCTGCTGTGCAAATTGGGTGGAATTGACAATTTGGGATTTGATGCTGAGTAGTAGACATTGTTATCTTCAAGGAGACAGTTGACAACTAATATTTACTTTGGGGCCTCACTGCATTGTAGATGTCCTTACCTAGTGTCCTGATGTGGGAGCATAAATTTGACCCACCGTTAAATTAATTATATCCAGGAAAAAATCATTGTAAAAGCAATTAAGAGTTATTGTCATGATTTAATCATTCACTTCTTTAAAAATGGAGCTCTGAGTTCTTCTCCAGATTTAAAGAATTAGAAAGCATAGGATAGCTTCAGAATCTTTTTATAGAATCCACCCAATACCACTAATTATTTAATGTATGTGAGCAAGTGAAGCAAACTGTTATTCAAATATAAAAGGAGATGTAATCAAATTTTCCCAATATACATTTTGCAATCAGTTAATTGTTAGGTAGGATTTGTATATGTGGGTATGTATCTATGTGTGCATTTTTATATGTTTCTCTTTCTTTCTCTGTCCTTGTCTCTTCCTGTCTCCCCTCTCCCTCTCTCACTGTGTGTGCCTGTGTGTGTAATGATATCAGTGATCCTTCCTATTTCACTACTGAGGCTGTTAGGTTTTTTTTTTTTAATGAAGAAACGAAAAACATGTTATAGCAAACAATTATGGTCTTTCTGTATGCTGTGAATATGTGTTGCTCTCATTGGTTAATAAATAAAGCTATTTTGGCTTACAGCCAGGCAGAATAAGGCTGGGCAAAAAAGCCAAAAAGAGATACAGGAAAAAGGGCAGAGTCAGGGAGACATGATCCAGCTGCGCAAGGAACAAGATGTCAGAGAACTGGTAAGCCACATGCCATGTGGCCATGCATAAATTAATAGAAATGGGTTAAGTTGTAAGAGTAAGCCTGAGCTAATGGCTGAGCATTCGTAAGTAATACTAAGCCTCCAAGTCAATTATTTGGAAATGGCTGCTATACAGGGTGGGACAGAGAAAAACCTCTGGTTACAGAGGTTGGCATTGTTTAAAATAAGAAGCTGCTGGAAAGAGAGTACTTACAATATTTAGTGAAAAGCACTAGCAAAAGATATGGTTACTAATGGTTTTATTTATTTGTACAGCTCTAGAATAACGAAGAATTCTTTTAATGTCTTAGTCTTTGCTACAAATAAAAATACTCAGTCACTTCCTTAAGTTTAAGAATTGTGATTCTCCATAAAAGGAAGACCATCTGAGAATGAAGCATCCCATCTCTCTCATGTCCCCTCTTTTGGCCCTATAATTTGCCTCTATCATTTCTATCTCAATGTCACTGCCCTCCAGAAAACAGGTACATAAACTTCTGCTGCCAGCAGAAACATTTTTGCTTGTTGCCAGCCTTGTGGATATGATCAAAGATCCTGTTCCTTAAGGCCATATTGTAGATTTGGACAGAGATTCCAAATAGCCATACAATTGGTGAAAAGACTGAGAGCTCCATGTAGCAAACAGTCTGCATCTGTCTTTTGCTAGAACACTCATCTCACACAATTATGCCTTTTATAAAATAAGAATGAGATAAAACAACACATAATGTAAAACCAGGAACACTTACGAAAGCTTACAGAGACTATTCTATGAGGTAGCATTTGGAGAACACAACTTGAAAGGCATAAAGGAAACTAACAAGAAATGTGTAGGGATACCAGATTGAGGTAATAGTTTGCCATATTTGTAAACTACAATTTTTCAGTCCATTGACAATGGGAATAGAAGGCTGAGGTGAAACAGCCAGACCTTGCCTGGCATGCAGAGGCACAAAGGCCAGCCAAAGCTTTTAGGCTCTATTAAGCAGCATACAGACACCATAAGCTCTTATTTCTTTATTGGAGCCATGCTGTAGGTTAATCTGACATTTGTGCATGCAGTGAGGAGGCAGAGAGGATTCAGACATGGAAATTAGCAAAAATCGTGCCTAAAAGTAAAGGTCTTTAGCTCATGATGTCTGTGGGAGAAAAGACAATTGACTTGCATCATCAATTAATGGGGTCACATTCCAGCTGTAGCAGAAGAGAACTTGTGATGTTGGGAAGTATGGATCTATTTTGTTGTTGTTGTTGTTGTTTAGAGACATGAAAGGAATAGGTACATAACGGGTAAAACACTAAATTAGATTTTCCTCTACCAATAAATAGAAATGCTGCCATTTGTGCCTTTCTCCTCTCTCTACTCTCACATGCTCTCCTTTCTTTCTCTGCCCTTCTTCCCTCTTTCTTGAGTTGACTAAATCGTATGTACACATCAGATGCTATCTTTTGGAGAGGCCTTTTACTAGTAGGAAACAACTGAGTGAAGCAGGCATTTCATTAGAATCCTACAGCCTCTTATTGAGAAGGAACACATAGATATTATACTTCAGCAACCATGGGAAGGAAACCCAAGCCAAGGTACCAGGGATTTCAGGGTATATTTCAGGGTAACTGGAGAGACTTTACACTTGTCACAGGCAAACCAGATCTGGCTTTCCTAGGGTATCTTTGTTTTGTCCTCATTCTCTCCTCCAAAGGCCCTCTGTATCCTCTTCAAGTGTGAACCCTTTATCTATGATACAGCAAAGAAGGTCTTTCATTGAGGTGAAGAGGGTTCTCTAGGAGCCAGAGGATCAGCAGGAACTTAAGAGATATTTATTGTAAGGTTTGTGTTTTTTTATTTTTATTTTTTTTGTGTGTTGTTGTTGTTGTTGTGCTTGTTTTTATGACTTAAGCTGTTACATTGCTTCTTGCTTCTTCTTCCTGAACTGTGGGAAAAAACAAAGATTATGTAATTTAAAGTCTTGCCTTTATGGTCTAATTTACCAGCCATGTGATTTGAGATTTTCTTTCTTTCTTTCTTTCTTTTTTTTTGAGTCTGATTCCTAGAATTTTAAGTATTGCCTTGTAACTGCATGAAATAACATCAGTATTGGTTACATCTTAAGTGCTATTAAAAAATTGCTCTCAAGTAGCCATCTGCTATGCTGTGATGTGTGTGTATGAATTCATGTGTATGCCCCTGTATATAGATGCATTTATACTTTTATATTCATGCATGTGGAGGACAGAGCTCAGTATCTGGTTGGTGTCTTCCTTAGTTGATCTCCATCCCATTGTTTAAGACAAGGTCTCTCCCTGAACCTTGATCTCAATGACTTACCTAGACTGGCTGGAACTCAAGTCTCAGGAACCTCTTGTCTGATTCTACCAAGAATAGAGATTACAAGTGTGTAGCACCACACACAGTGTTTCACATTGGGGCTAGAGGTTTAAACTCAAGTCCACACACTTGTACGTCAAGGATTGACCATCTTCCAGCCTCAGGCTTCAGGTCCTTTACTGAATAATTTTAGAACCTCCTTGTTGTTATTTTTGTTGAAGAATTCTAGAACCTTTTTGGTATTATTTGGATTTTCAAACCAAAATAAACCAATTGTAAATCATTCAGATAAAATTAATGTGCAAAGCTAAACAAAAACCAAATATTAAGGTCCTTTGACTCAGTGTTGACTTAGTTAAAACTGGAAAAATAGCTCTCTGTGCTACTTTACTAATATAAAGGAAAAAATAAGAAGAAATCATCATATTTGTTTGAACAAAGAAATGAAGAAATCCTAAGCCTCAGTCCAAATAAAAGTCAGAAAGGAAACATTGGAGTTTATGTTTTGCCCACAGGTTAGTGAAATGATAAGTGACTTAACAAATATGGATAGAATTTCTAGAAATAGTTGACAAAATGTGAGTTTCTTACGAGATCCTGTATATTTTCTTTTTTATAAATAATCAGGTTTTATTAACACATAGTGGTATTCCTATTTGTTTGCTTATTCCCTAATACTGCTTTTCTATTATAATGCCAAAGTGAAATAGTGTTTACAGATGCCATATGATGCACAAAAATTGTCATATTCACTGTGAGGTCCTTAGAAAAATATTCCTCTTCTGGGAAAACCTTGAAAGCAATAGAAACATTGACTTGGGTTTTAGCATCTCTGAACAGTACATCTCTGAAGTCTACAGAACAGTAGTGAGTCTGAGGCAAGACACTCAACTGTTTGGAACATTAAGTGGTAGAGTATGGACAACACCAGATCAGATATGCTTAGGACTGATTCTCAAATGAGAATTCAACCAACAGAGACTTTAAAATTTGGCCAAGAAATGTTGTCAGATGTCTTCCAAAAGAATTATTGAACTACCCAAATAAACCTATAATTTAATGTTAAATGGAAACAAGAGAGAAGAGGGAAATCATTATTTTCCTAGGTTCTTGGTAGAACGCATCTTTCAGAGCATGTATATGGGGAGATGAATAGAATAAAATATCTATTTTGGTGATAAAATGTTTATGGAGAATTAGACTATGATTATGGGCCAGCAATTATTCCCTATGTGCCTACCACCATGCCAGCAGCTATTTAAAATGGAGAACAAGGCCTTCCAACACTAAATTTTGTGAACACAAATGTACCACATGGATGCTTCACAGTTATTGGGATCATGATTCTTCTTCTGTGAATAATGGGAGGTTGAAACATTCCCAGGGAGCAGGGGATTGGCATTTAAGAGAGAGATAAAGTGGAGTTATGCTGGCTCTTAAGTTTGGTAATTACTGAATTAAATAAGGGCAAGAATGGCTTTCTATTGCTTTTTACTCTTTTAAAATCTTTTAATATGTAAATGTGCCTGATAAATTTTCAAAAGGGAAGGCATATAACATTGTATTCCCCAAATTCCTCTGACTGTGAAAAATCATTTTCTTGAACATTTCTTTTAAGCTCTTAAATAACAATGACTGGTAGGTTTTCATTGGGTGGATTTATGACAATGACTCTGAAGGATAATTTGATTAAAGGATGGATCAGGAGAATTGAGAGGGTCCATGTAGACCAAGCTGGGAGAATCTTTTCCTCTGAGGCCTCTGTAATGACTCAACAGACCAGAAGTAAGGATATGAGATCTGCTTTCAGGTTTGAAAGATTTTTTTAAGACTATACTTATATATCTAATCATCCTATAAACATAGTATCAAAACACAGCATGTACTCATCCAAAGTTAATTCACTTCTCCTACCATGTGGCTTGCACTTTATTTCTTTCTTTTCTGTTTTTTTTTTTTTTTTTTTTTTTTTTGTTGTTGCCTTTGTTCCAAATTTAGATTTCACTGACCTGGGTTTCATTCATGTAAGTGTTTGTGTTCTACAGTCTGGGACACAGAGTTAGGTGTATAATTGTAGTTTATTTAGAGAGTCTCTGATCAGAAATTTAGCCCAAAACTGATAGTTGCAAGAAGCAACAGATCCTTTGAAGAAACAGCTTGAAACAGAACAGCTAACGTGCAGTGCTGCCATGACCATATCACTGAACATTTGTTGTGTCTAGTAATTTCCAGCTCACCAATAGAGGCTCCTGTTGCATGGACCATAATCATCTTCAGTTGACCAGTGTGTGATTTTAATGTAGTAAAATTAACTTCAAAAATTCAGAAATGTTTTCTTCCTAGTCTATTTAAAGAAACAGAACTTATCTCAGTATGTCTTAACTTAAAAATACAGCATTATTAAAGAATATCTAAGGAGTCACGAGTAATGCATAATATAATATCTCTACTCTCAAATTCTGACAAAATACATACTGAGTGGAGACATATCATGAGTAGTGTATGTCGAAGGGATGGTTGTGAAGAAAATACTACAGTTAAAACAAAACAAGACCCCCATATTAAACAATTTCTTTTATAGATTTCCCTAATCATGATGTCTTATTATAATAGATGAGTAACTACAACACCATATACAATTATTGTGAGGAAAAATAAGTTAATTAAATTCAAGGTCTTATGTGCACACTGACAAGCAAGAGACGCTTAATAACTACTGGCCAGTGTTACTCTTGTGAGAGTATTACACCTTCCTTTTGTAAGAAAACTATTAAAACAATTATTTTTATATGTATGTATGTAATTGGGCATGAGTGTGGGTATAGGCGATGAAATTAGAAAG
The DNA here is from genome assembly GCA_902168325.1 of Peromyscus nudipes. Taxonomy (NCBI): domain Eukaryota; kingdom Metazoa; phylum Chordata; class Mammalia; order Rodentia; family Cricetidae; genus Peromyscus; species Peromyscus nudipes. The sequence continues at coordinate 10,574 of CABHPH010111493.1, forward strand.
GAAACCATCGGAGGGAAATAAGGTATTGAGGTAGTTGAGAAAAGCAATAGGACACACGAAACATGAAAGCTGAAAAGTCTGTGTGTGGTACATGGAAGAGTGCAACGGGGATTCAGAGAGATGGAAGAGAATGAGGAGGAGGAGAAAAGACAAAAATAAATTTTGTGTGAAAATGTCAAAATGAAACCTAATAATGTATATGCCAATTAAAATTAAATTCAGAAATTAATTGAAAATAAATCAATGAAGGTTATAGAAACATAATCAAGGTTGGAAAGGCAAGAGTTGCATGGCTTCCTGATTGCCAATGAGTAAAATACAGTCTGAGAGTCTCTGGCTTAAAATTGTAAACTCATAACTGTTTCTGCATGAATGATGCTCCCATCATTGTGATCCAAGCCTCTTCTTGAAGCTCACAGTGATGGTAGTTACAGGGGATTGTATCTGATCAGAAGCATTATTATGGTTAATTATGTGTTACAAGTAGAGTCAAACAAAGAAGCTCAAAGAAGAAAACTATACACAACTGTTGCTTCATGAATTAGCTAGATGCTAATACTGCTCTCTTTATATTTGTTGTGTATGGGTCTGTGGGATATATTTAGCTGTTGACTTCTCAACAAACACTTTAAAAGAAGATTATTGGAACTGTCTTACTAAATATAAAAAATACATTTAGAATAACTTCATTTGTAAGTTTTCTTATCAATTATTTTCTTATCAATTCATAGGATCATGCTATCTGTTGATAAAAGAATGTTAGTTGACCTAGTCTACTGAGTAACATTAAAATTTAGGATATGCACCCAACTTTCTTACACTGCTGTCTACCCATCTCTTCCTCTAAATGGTACAGTTAGAACCCGTGCCTCCAAGGGTTGCTGATGCCATGGAAGATGGTTGACTGCAGGAAGGATGCTGCTCACCCATTGCTGGGGCTGTGAGGGGTGCAGAGGTGCGTGGCATGTCCCCCCACTCCTTCCCATGGGCCTAGGGCCTAGAGAGTGGGGCTGTCCAGCTGGGAGCTCTGATACTCAACTCTTCCTCCAATTGGTGCAGGTGCATGCTTAATATAAAAACTATATATAAATATATATTTAAATAATAAAAAGAATAAATGCCCAGGATTCCTCATTAGAATAGGAATAATTTCCTGTTCCTGGTAAATAAATGTATCCTAATTAAAAAAAGATTATAACATCTTCAACATATTGTTTAATAACTTGAGTAAACTTGTTTAAATTGTAGCATTTCAGTTACTCATATTTCTAAACACTCAAAGCTCTTTTATCTACTTTTTATCGCCTTATGATATCACAACAAAAGGCCAATAATTCACACTTTTCCTGAATAACAAAAGTGTTCAGCAGTTTTAGCAGTATCAAAAGCCTTTTACAGAAGCATTTCTTGGGAATTCAACAAAGATTTGTAATATCCAATGCAATATATTCAGTCAGAATACCATTTGACCATTCAACAGAGAACAAAGAAATCCAAAATAATGCCTGAGGCTTTGGCAATGGAAATGAATATAATGATTAATGCTTTGTGCAACTTGGGGCACATTTTCCTCAAGAAGAATTACAGTGCTACCCCATTATTATAATTTCATTTTTATTGTACTTTACATTACAATAGCAACCTTTTTACTCTAAGCTCAGCCCTTTGGCTATACTCTGACAGTCTATTTGTGTTTTTATTTCATGAATAACAAATGACTAGAGTGACAAAGATACAGATAGCTTTCACTATTCATGCAATAAGTTTAAAGTAAAATAGATTTGAACATAAATGCTGCTTATGAACTCATGGTGATAGGGAGGTACTCATGAGGTCCCACCCCTTCCTGAGGGGCTATTAGTCTTTAACTGTTTGGGACAGAGGGTGCAATTTTCTTCAGTATGTAGTATAGCTCCTAATCAGTTGCCCTTGCTCTAGTAAATTACATCCCACTCATGTTCAGGCAAGAAACTCTAATTTAACTAAGTGAGTCACACATAGGAGTCATGAAAGCTGGGGGACTTTATGCTGGCTAGTTTTTTTTGACAACTTAACTCAGGCTACAGGTCTTCAGGGAAGAGTGAACTTCAGTGAAAAAATTCCCCCATCACATTGGCCTGGAGGCAAGTCTATGGACATTTTCTTGATTAGTGATTGATGTGAAAGAATCTAGCCAACTGTGGGCTGTATCATGCCCTGGGCAGGTAGTTCTGTATGGTATAAGTAAGTGGGCTGATCTAGTCATGTGCAGATATCCATAAAGCAATGTTCTTCCCTGGCTTCTGCTTCAGTTTCTACCTCAATGTTCCTGACTTGGACGTTCAGTGATAGAGCATGACTTGAGTGTTGTACGAAGGAATAAATGGTTTTCTTCCCAAGTTGCATTTGGTCATGGTGTTTTATCAGAGCAGAAGAACCCCCAATTAAGACACTAAGATGGGTTCCAGCAGAATAAGGAGAGGGATGAGATGATGGAATGAGGGGTGTGTGATGAGGGATGTGTGTGAAAATGATAAAAATTTATTACATACACACATGAAACTGTCCAACAAAACACTGAAAAACATCTTGTATTACCTAATAACCTGTCATTGGGGATTGACAAGGCGCTTTGGCACGACTATTAAATGCTCCTGCATTTCTATTGAACATGCGTTGATGTGTTCAGAGGTACATAGAGGGCAACAATGCTAAAGGAGAATCTTACTTGGAGTGCAGAGATCCATGACATTCTCACCTCTGTGGGGGCCAGTCTTCAAAACAAAATCATTAGTGTTCAAGGATGAAAACTGTCCTTTAAGTTGTAATTGGAGAAATAAAGTTATTTATATCATACCAACTCATTTTTCAATGCCTAGTATTCACGATGCTTTCATTCTGATTCTAAATAAATTAACATTAAAGTTCATTTTTTTGCAAATTATACTTTTTAAAAAGTGACAGATGCGAGAAGAGAGAGAAAGATGTGGGAGAAAAGAAACTGTCAGACTGCTGCTTTTTAATTAGATACAATATGTGGGATGTGAGACATGCCACTAGCAAGTTTAATATATGGCTATTTAATATGATCAAAAGAAAAAGCAACAATCATATTTATGTCTTATTCTAGACTTCAGCAAGTCTCTATCTGAACTCCTGAATATGTAACAAACCACAGAGGCATTGCCTTTTTGCTCTCTGCCTCTAAAGACCATATCATCTCCTGGAGTGCTCTGAGCATTCCAGGCCGTAGACCCCATACAGAGCAGCTGTGAAATATATTAGAGCTGAGCTGAAAGGTCTTAGAACAGCAACAGGAGAGCTTGCCATGGTCCAGGCTCCTCAAACTAGCAGATTCCCGACGTCCCTCCAATTGGCTAGGAAACCATCATGACTTTCAGTCCTTGTTACTAAATTGAGGCACATCTTCCTACTATGTAACGTCTCTTTTCCCAGGGGTTGGATGCTCTCTGAATCTTGGCTATGATCTTTCCATAAATCCTTATTTAATTTCAGAGATGTGATCAGAGAATTAAATAAGGTCTCCATAACTTGAAAGTTTTTTTTAAAGGAAAATTTGTATTGTATAACCTTTTCTTGGACAGGTATAGCTTGCTATAACATATTAAATACTTTGAAAAGTTCTAGCATGTATAAACTTATTCTCCAAGTAGTTCAGAATTTCTCAAACTTTTAATTACTACCACTTAATATTTCTCTTAAAATGTTAGTTATTTACCTTATAAAACACAGATGGCCAATAAACTACAATATGGAAATATATTAATCCAAATATTAGTTATAAAGAAATAAAAATTAAAACCAATTTTATAAGGATATTTTAGGGCACATTATTTTTTGTACTTTATATAAAACTTAATTTAGAGCTTCTCATTTTTTTCTTTTTTATGCATTTGTGTGAGTTGATAGGTTTATATGCCTTATATACAAATGTAAGTTATAGATAGTTAATGTGAAGAGAGTGTGCTGCCCCAAAAGATAAATTTTATCATGTTGCTAGGATTGCTACTTTTATAAAGTCTTCTCAGTCTCTAACTTGAATGAGTTGATACCTGGGATTCTTGTACTTGAAGGTCATAGAGTTCAAGAAGGCATATCCATTCCTAAATCATCACTCAGGTGTTTCAATAAACCATGGACACATCACCATAAACTTTATGGTATAAAGCAGAGTATAGTTTGATTTAACTTCTATTTGAACATCTACAGTTAGTTTTCAGTGTCTCCATTCCTCCTTTGGTCTGTCATTAGCACTTCTGTGTTTTGGCAATGTCTTTCCTTGGCTACAGGAGAGTCACTGTTCTTTTGTAGGTTGACCTCAGTTTCTCAAACCCCATCTTCCTCTTTGGTCCTATGCTCTAATTTTCTTAACTGCCAAACTGTGTTTTAGGTCAAGATACCTCATGCTTTTCAATGCTTATCTATTCTAGCCAGTCCACATTTAAGAACCAAGTACACATTGTAGTCAAGAATGTTAATTGTTCCTCATCTTTAACAGTATTTTAGTCAAGTTTCTTCCTGCCTCTAAACCTTGAAGTCCCTATCTATCCCCAGGCCCTTGAGGAAGACAGGTAGTCCAAGCTCTGAGTCTTCTGTCTCTTTTCCACTGTAGATTTTCCTTTAGAAACTTGATGAAATAACTATCCCACTGAGATGTAAATCTCTTTTAAAGTTCCTTTGCAAGTTTGGCCATTGAAGGATATCTTTGTCTAAGGGCACCCTTTTAGTAATTAAAGAAGAGAATGTTACCATCTCCTAGTCTCTGGGAGTTGGAGCCTAATGTTGAGACTATGCAGCTCCAACATGTAAAACTACCTTATTATGAAAGTGTAATGCTGTGTGATGGTCTGTATGTCAAACATGTTAATAAAGCACTGATTGGCCAGTGGTCAGGCAGGAAGAAGTATAGGCGGGACAAGGAAGAGAGAATTCTGGGAAGTGGAAG
>CABHPH010111493.1:15528-27141 GCA_902168325.1 Peromyscus nudipes
CGGCTGTGGGACTGGCGGGGGACACAGATTTGTCCTGACTGTGGGCTTGGCAGGAAAACACTAGCTACAGTGTAATAAAGTTGTTTCTCTGTGTAAGACTACTATATATTATGCTTTGATTTTTTTTTTTTTAAGAAACAGCCATTGCCACATTATTAAATGTTGTTTATCTTATCTGTTTCACTTATTTTACTCATTTCTCAATGGGTTATATGTTTTTTGCTTACAGCATTTTTCCATAATGGAATTTTCTCTGACTATTTGCTACATATCCCTAACAACTTAAAGCAACTTGGCTGACATCTAGTAAATATTTTGTTAGCTGCTGAATAAAGAAGTATGAGAAGTTAAAGACTCTTTTCTCTGGTAATCATCCATGAAAACAAATGCTGATGGATTAGAAAAGGTTTTGAAAGGGATACAGGGATAAGGGTGTAGACACTGATATATGTTGGTGCTCAGAGGACTTACCTGAGGACTTGTGTGTTAAGCACATCATAGATACTAATATTAGCACAGAGATGGTGTTTACTTGGTCTAGGAAGGTAGAGAAGGCACTAGTCTTCCCTGTCCCATACTTCAGAATATGTTGGGTTCACCAGTGAACACACTGACTTATATTAACTTATCTGTTGTCCTTTTACTAGCATTATAGCCATAGAGATAACACTGACAAATTAAAGTTTTGGAAAAGCTAATAGGCTTCAGGATAATCAAGCCTCAGTATATGAATATTTTCTCATGGAGTTCTGATTTTATGAGTACTGAGCCCTTAATCAAAGAAAACACAATAAGTGATAAAAAATGTTGTAATGGTGGATCTTAGAAATAATCAGCTACTTGATTTGTATATTTATAGAGAAAATAGGATATGCACTTGAAAAAGTCAAAAGACTTGAACATTTTTTTTCTTTTTTCAGAATACAAATTTACATTGTAAACATGTTCATTAGGCCTTATAATTTCAGAGCAAATATCTTTTATTATCAGTAACAGCCATGAGGATCCTAACTGCAATGGCGGGTGGGTAAAGACTCTCCATACAATTTATTGTTAAGAATATGAGTCTCAGCAAGTCAGCTCAAGGTGAGTCATCCCCTTATGATGCACTACCTGATTACTTGATCAAGTCACAGATTTTATATCCATGACAAATTACAGACAAACTTAGTCTCTGGCCATAAAATATACTCTTCTCAGAATTTTAAGTCATGAGTGTGTAATAAAACAATTCTAATTTGTGACCTTAAAATGAATTCTAATTTGGTCTTGACACTCATAAAGAGTGCACTGCATTCTCAGGTCCTCCACTGCATGGCTTTATAGCCTTTTAAATGACAATGGACATTTACTTATATGACAAGGTCATGGAAGATGATAGAATAAATGGAGAAAACTAAGTTTCATATCTTCTCTAGCATTGTTTGCCCAAGTTGTTCAAGAATCTAGTTCAACCTTCAAAGTATTTCTAAACAATTAAAGTATCTACTGCCTTAAGAAACAAATAAAATATAAACATGATTCCTGGTTTTATTACAATTCTATCAGTTCTTAAAGTTGTACTATTTTGCTTTACATGCTTTACTTAATAGATATTAGTGATTTATCTGGTCATTATGTATATGTCTCCAAGTTATCATTTGTTTACATCTTTTGATATTTGCATAAATATACCATATACCTCTCACTAGTAAGATGCTATTTTTCTTCAAGGTCACATTTTTGAACTTATACTTACCTCTTTGGTAAATATGATTCTAGTTCATGATTTACCTCATATTGTCTATGTGTTGTGTATTTTTCTTAATTGGTACTTGATCTAGGACTCACACTGGAATGTGCTTAAGTATAAAGCACAAAAAGATAGGTATGTCTTACAAGAACAGGAATATTTTCAAAGTCCTCATAAATATATGTGCCCTAAAACTTTAAATCATAAACCCTTATAGATAATGCTGAGATGGCAGCATGTCACAAGATTTAAAAATGTGTGGACCTTCAAAAATATTTGTAAACTATGCAAAGAAAAAAGACCATGCTTAGCAGGATAGGCATAACTCACATCATTAAGTAAAAGGATGTAAAAAATACTTTATGGATGCAAGTTGGGAAAGAATTAGCTTGTATGCATGAGAAAACAATTCAAATCAGGATTCATTATAAATCAAATAGCTGATAACAATTTTATCAATAAAGAAAAACACACTATAAGATCAGTTAATTAATTTTTTAAATTTTAAGGATAATTTCAGGATATAATCACTTGTCACAGTGACTATGTGTAAATTTTTTCTTAGTGATAACAGCCTTTACTATATGTTTTCTTATTTTAACTTGCTTGTATCTATATCCACTCTCTTTTCGTTATTAATATTTTATGTCTGTATTCTCTTCTATTTTCACATGCTATAGTCTTGGTAGAAAGGAATAATTTTTGTCTTATTTTCTTATGAAAATATGAGGAACCTTAAAATGTATTTCAAGAGCAAACACTTTGGATTCAAGCAAATTACCCCCAAGTATGTTACTGATAGTGGGGGACCTGAATTTGAACTTATACTGATGATGTCAAAGGGCATTTGTCTTGGCCATGTTACTCAAAAAAAGGATACTGAAATGCAAGATGAAACGGATAATGTTCCAGAAACATCTATTATTAGAATATATTCAAATAGAGGTGCAGAAAGCCAGAGTGGCTATTACATTGGTTACAAAATTTCTTTACAAAATCTTGACAGTAACCTGTATTGAAAACAATATGTAAGGTATAATGCATTTATTATTTAAATTGCTCTGGAGTTTAGAAACTGGAGCAACTTGTAATATTGTTATGTAAACACAATATTCAGATTCTGAACCCTCAGTAAGAAAGTACAAAAAATTCACAGGTATGTTTAAACTAAGAACAGGATTGGGAAAATGCTGTGTGTTGTAAAAAAATATAAAGAACCATGCTTCAAAACTTGTGTCTGCTGATAATATTGTCACTTATCAGCTAATTAGCTTACCAAGTATTCTTACAAATATTCATTAAAACAACAAGGGAAGGATTTTTTTCTTTTCACATTTATGTGGGACTGGTCAGAGCCCTGGAAAATAGCTTGAGTGAATCTACACCATAACCTTGTTGCTTAATAGTTCAATATTAGTTAATGTGTTTGGAATAATTTAGTATAGTAATTATTTAAAAGAAACAACATGCAGTTATACTTATAAATACCAACTCTGAATGAGTGTGGATGTTAAGACAGTATTCAATTCTAAAAAACACAATGTACTAGTAGATAAAATAAAAAGGAGTCAACACTGAACATTTGGGAATACAACATTTTAATGGAAATATCATTGATGCCTCCACACAAAGTTCCACACACTGAGATAATTTTTTTGAACATCATGGTGCATAATACTAAATGTATTTATATCATATGCATATATACATACATATGTGTGTATAAATGTGTTATGCAAGTGTGTTTACATATATGGTCAAATATATGGTATTATTATGGTATGCACAGCAAACTGTGTTTTCCTCTTAACATATGGCATGCATCATTTCACAGCAAATAATAACATCTACATTACCAGTTTTAATTGCTGAAATATTTTTATATCAGTAACAAACTGATAAATTATTGGTGCATTTTTTTTGTGTTTACAAACAGAAATGCAATGATTATCCTCAAATACAGGTTTATCTGTTTTCCAATATAACCCTGGGGTCTTTTTATTGTTTATTTGTTTGCTCATGATCTTGGTCATCTTTGCTGGTAAATCCACATTTCACATGTTACACTGAGGGATTTTGAGTATCTGTCACTGAAGATGAGTCACCAGTCCTGGTTCATTTCAGATAAACTCCTTACCTTGGAATCATGGAAGTTGCATGAGGAAACAGAAAGCCAGTGATGGCCAGTAGACACAGATGTTTCCATGGAAACCTAGCTAGGAAAAGGACACCTAGTTGTTTCCTTTGGCTTGTATTGGGTTGTAATTCTCCATGAAAGTGTACAAGGCCCTTTCCTTAGCATATTGGAGCTCAGTGCACTCTTTTAACCGGCTACCACCACTGTTGAAATGCACTGGTGCCCCATGTTTATTACAGAGATGCGCATTCACACCCTGCTTCAGGTTATTCACTTTGGAAATATTCTTAACATCTCATCTTCTTGTAACACCTCTGTTCAGTCCTATATGCTGAACATTAATTATCTCCACCCAACTGTACATTCCACCTTTTTCTCGAGGGTCTAATCTAGTGACTCTCCTACCCCATCCACACTTTCTCCACAACCTGCCAGATCTATAAGCTGAGAATTGTATTTAACTGTTTCTCATGGCTTACTAATTTTCACTGTGTGATTTCTCAATGCAAAAACATTGATGTCATTTTTCAGACAGCCTATAACATTTTGGTAATCAGAAATATCTATGCTACTATCTATGAAATGGATATATTTATGGGGGCTGTGTATGTGCCTCAGGGGTAGAATGCTTGCTTAGCTTACCTAAGGCTCTGGGTTGAGAAAGAAAGGTGTGGACCCTTATGTTCAAAAAATTCAAAGATCTGAACAATTTTTTTTTTTTTTGTTTTTTCGAGGCAGGGTTTCTCTGTGTAGCTTTGCGCCTTTCCTGGAACTCGCTTTGGAGACCAGGCTGGCCTCAAACTCACAGAGATCCGCCTGCCTCTGCCTCCCGAGTGCCTGAACGATTCTTAACTATTTCCACTCACTTCCCATTTCCAAAATCATTTATTTAAAGGACAAAGGATTTTCATAATTGTTTACCATAACACACGGAATTCTTTTCATCTCTGCTGAAATTCACTAAAAAACACTACAAATAAGTTTTTAACAATACACATGTATGTACACACATGCACATGCACATGCACACACACACACACACACACACACACACACACACAATTTTAAATTAAGTGTGGTTGTGCATGCTTTTAATACCAGTAATTGAGAGGCAGATGTGAAAGGATTGCTGTAAGTTTGAAGCCAGCCTGATCTATGTAGTAAGTTCCAGCTACCCAAGGCTATTTAGACCTTGTCTCACAAAAACAAAACACACACACACACACACACACACACACACACACACACACATACACACATACACACACACACACACGTTTGGTTTTTATTTTGTATTTATTTTTAACCAATACAGAAAATATACTATTAATGAGGTATCACAAGATATTTAGATACATGTGTATGTTGTATCATATTATAATCAGCCTACGTATATCTATCTTCTGAACCTATATTACTGCTCTGTGATAAGATTTTCTCAGTCTTTTCCCTTGGTTTCCTCAAATGTGCAGTGCACAGCTGTGTCTATAGTCACTATGCTATATACAATGCACCAGACAGAACTCATTTCTTCTACATAACTGTAGTAACTAAGTAACTATGTAACTTACCACCCACAGATCAAGGATTTCAATATTATTTGGAGGCAGTCTTTATCATTTTCCTGAGGTAGTTGTAACAAGTTATAAATGGATAGTTTAAAATGATCTGCTGTCTCATAGTTCTGAAATGAGTGTTAGCAACAGCTGGTTTTTCCTAGCTTCCAGCTTCTTTTGGCCTTGGTTGGCATTCCTTAGTGTAGCTGCATCTTCTCTATCTCTGCCACTACCCCCAGGTGATATCTTTTCTCCCGTGTCTCCACATGTACATCTCCCTTTCTTTTCTCTTAAAGATGCCACACATTCTTCTATGCTGACACTGGTCCAAAATAACTTCATTTTGATTATTTCTGCAAACCCTTATCTCTAAGGTTATATTCATGTTTAAACATACATTTTGAGAATACCATATACTCCTATTCAAATTCTGTTGTTTTTCTTTGCTTTGAGAATATTCTGAATATCTTTGAGGTTTCTTGTACTACTTAATACTGTCAAATGTTTTCTAGAAATTTTAAATGACTATCTTACATATCCTTCTGAGGTTTTTCAGTTATGCTATTACTTTACAAAGCAAATTCAAGACCTCATCAACACTTCAGCTGAATCAGTTTTTATTCTTCATAAAATTATTCAAACCATTTTTCTGCTTCAAAGATTTCAGCAAGCCTGGCTCTCAGTTACCGATAGCTTGATTTCTTATAAAAGTACAGTTCTGCAAAACAGTAGCATATGGTAAAACTTCACAATGAAATTCAAAGATAATATTCACTATATAAACTCTGAAAAATAAAGTGAAAGTATATTTTCTTAATGCCCCAAGGTTATAAATGGGCATGGCAATCCTCATCTACCCTCTCTATCAGAACCATGTATATGTTAATTGTTTATAAAACATAAAAGATAGCTTTCAAATTCTTATGCATGGCATAAATCATTCCATAATTACTTTAGGGGAGATCTACCTGTCTATCTTAGAGATGGGTCATGAAGGTAACCTGTCTGAATTATGGAATGATGGCCGTGTAGCTGGAATGGTAGCATGTTGGCTGGCATGGGTCACTAGCATGGATGATATCCAACATTGACTCATCAGATGGCCACCAAGTAAAACAAAATAGCAACAGGTTAAAACTGAAAAAGAAAACTACTGGAGTTGGGATGAGAAGGCAAATATTTTCATGATATACATTAGGTCTTACTCTCAGGCTATCATAAATTTCTAGAATATTCTGGTATGATGTTTAGTGAGAGATTGAAACAGGATGCATTGAGATTTTACATACTATGCTTAATAGAGTCATTTCTTCTTCCAAGGTTCCAGTCTGAAAAGCTCCTAAGAAGAATGAAATATTAGTCACACTCATTCTGGATGGAACCAGTCCATCCCTGTCCTGAATGTGGTTGCTCTTCAGAGATTACTTATGAATGAATGAGTCTCCCCATCATGGACCCCATGTATTCACCAGAGCTCAGAATCTAAAAACTAAAAAGAATAATAAACTCTCTTTGTCATATCAGTTCTCTCTCTAATTTGATTATCCTGCCAACCTGACCAAATCATGCCCAGAAATCATCCAAATAATTTAAATTTTCATGCAATGGTAATATTAAATGAGTATGAGATACAATTTAAATAAAAATATGAGATAATTTAAATTTATATAAATCATGGTATTACTTGATATTTTTCCTCAGTGTAAGTCTGTGAAGAACATTAAGAATTCCAAGTCTCATCACATTGTCATGGCTGCACACACTACACTTTCACTGTAGAATTAACTCGCTCAAATTCCCACACAGTTCAGATCACATCAGGCTGCTCTGTTCTTTTAATAAGTTCTTACGTATCTCTTACTGGGAGAGCTAAGGAGCCAATGGTTTTAAACTGTCAATAGTAGTCTGAAACAGTGGAGTCAGCAAGCAATAGAGGTTGTTCTTACTTGGTTCAAGCTGCCCTTTGGATTGAAGAACTGATAAACAGAAATGTCTCTCAAGACGCCTCAAGGAATGAATGGTTCATGAAAGTGCAGGAGCCAAATCACTGGAGTCAGAGGAATCATGCTGCCAAAAACCATGTCACTCTGGAGGCAGCATGGGAATTTGATCTTTAAAGCCATGTCCTAATTTGTCTTAAAATAGTAAAACTTATTCCCTTCTCTATCTTGGGCATATACCAGCTGATATTTCGGATTAAAAATGGTGAACTCATAATATCCTGTATTTGACCATTTAATATCACCAAAATATATTAGTGGTTTTACTATCTTACTTTCATTACATTGATTCTATTATCATAAACATAAAATGGTCTATTACCTAGAATGAGCATCAAGTTGCAGAATCTTTGAAGGAGAGATCCTTTCCTAATTCTGAAGTAGATGAATACTTGTAGCTGTAGATATGCAACACTATAGATGGCTGGGGACCTGAAACCAGGTTTTCATGGTTCCTAGCAAGCACTTTATCCACTGAGTGCCATCTCTCTAGACCCCAATTTTTCTTTGTTTGTCCATTGTTCTAACCTTATGACTGTAACAGATACGAGAATGTTAATTTCTTTGACATCCTGGTTTCAACTATTAGAACAGACAGTAGTTCCATTCTTAATTTAATATGAGTGATAACTGTGTTTGTCTATGGGGTATGATGTGCTATTTGGTTTATTCATTTCTTGTGTAATGGAGAAACAACATCATCTCCCATGGAACACATTCTTGCCAACATGTGCAATTTCCATGTTGTCTACAGCACTTGTCCTTTCCCATCTTTTTTTTTTTAAATAGGAAACACTTGGACAGGTTTTATGTGATATATGGTTTTGATTTATATTTCCTTGGTGATTAATCACATATAGAATTTTTTCACATACCTTTTGGCATTTGCATGTCTTCTTTGGAAAAATGTTCTTTGTTATTTAAAAATTGGATTATTTGGCATTGGGGAAGTTGAAGATACATATTTCTCAAATATTCTGAAGATTTTCTTCTTATATCCATGATTTATGAACCAATAGATTTAACCACCTATAAGTCAAAGATACTCAGGAAAAACTGCATCTGTTGAATTTGAGCAGATTTTCCCACTAGCATTACTTAAACAGTGCAGTAGAATAGAATTACTATCACACTTCTTATTTTATAAATGTAAAATTAAAAGATATTTGTTAAATTTATATATTGAAATTTGAAATTTATATTATAAGATATATATTTCAGTTTCCATTCCTAGTATTTTATAGTAATTGATTTTTAATTATCGCTTCAATGTTCATTCCAATCTAAAGCATAAATGAATATTTGGCACACACTAGATATTTAATAAAAACAGATGAACACACACCAGAAGTTTAATAAATATGAGTGGCACACACTAGACATTCAATACAAAACAATGATGGGCAGGATTCCAAAAGTGAATTAAAGAAAAATAGAGAGAAATTACAACTGTGAAACCTTGTGTGACCTGAGTGATTAAATCTATCGTGAACTTCAAGCCTCCAAGCTGCTTTTTGCTGACTGTGCTACTCAGCAACACATCTCCAAATTGGGAGGCTGAGCCTTCTGTCTGGAGTCACCTGGCACCTGAAAATGTACAGCAGTGTGATGACCAGCCAACTGTCCTACTCCCAAGGTGGTAAGGGTTTGGCTTGTTGCTGCATGTAGTAATCTGTGCTGCTTGTTTAGAAAGTCCTGGGAACTTCTGGTCATGGGGTAGACAATGTAAAACAAATTCTAGCATGCTGAGAGATCCATCTAAAAACATACCATCATGGGACTTGGGGAAGATAAATATAACATGAATATGCTACTGCTTTTCTGCAGGGACAGAGTTCTTAGTTTCTGGCCTGGTGATGTTTTGCCATGCACTATGAACCATGAGTGATTAAAAGATGAAAATGACAGTATTGTATACTTACATGCTTAAAGATCTTGTATCTACTTTGTTAAATTTACTTCTGAATATTTTATTATATAGAAGCTATTACTGATTGTGTTATTTGTTTCAAAAAGCATTAACGTTTTTAAATTGTATTTATTAATAAGGAATCAACATGCTGAAATGGGTATTTTAATTGTGTGTATACATATACATATATTCATAAACATTTTTTTCATAGTGAAACATAATACCCTATATTCTTGTTGGTGAAATGTACAGTATATATTCATTATGTATGGTCACTTTATTGTACAATAACATGTTATAATTTATTATTCCTTTTTAAGTATAGCTTTATATCTATCAATAAACTTGTATCTATACTTCTGACCCCAATATACTTATTCTTTCCAGACTCTGGTAACCACTGTTCTACTTTCAACTCCTATGAGGTCAACTATTTTAGGTTACACATGTGATTAGATTATCCAGTTCTCGATTTTCTGTCTTTTTTTAGTCCATTTAATGAGCTCTATCCATGTTACTGCATATCAGTAGATTTTATTCTTCTAAGCTGCAAAGCATTCTGTGATGAGCATGTACCATGTTTTCTTTATTCATGCTAATTGTTAGTTGAATTTTAAACCTAGAAAGTATAATTTAAAATTTTAAAATTCAACTAGCCACTACCCAGAATCACCTGGGAAGAGAGTCTTAAGAATGAATTATCTAAATCAGGTTGCTAAGTAGGCATATCTATGGATGATTGCTTTATTGTTGAGGTAAGAAGATCCACCTTGAATGTGGGTGGCACCATCTCATGGCCTGGCCCTGAACTGTGTAAAAGTAAAGAGAGCTAGCAGAGCATAGCAAAAACCGGCTTTTGCCACTTGTTTTTATCACAGCAACACAAATGCAATTAGAACATTCATTAATCCGTTAACAGACACGTTTGTTGTTTCTCTTGGTCATTGAGAATTGTGCTGCTATGAGCACAGGAGTGCAGATGGCTCTGCATATACTGACTTCAGTTCTTTGGATGTATACCCAGTAGGGGGTTTTGAATGGTATTTCTATTTTTAATTTGTGAAGACACCTCCATGTGTTTTTCTATCGTGACTATACTATTTGTGCCTGTTTTCTTTATTCATGATAATTGTTAGTTGAATGTTAAACCTAGAAAATATAATTAAAAAAATTAAAATTCAACTAGCCACTACCTAGAATCACCTGGGAGAGAGAACCTTCTGTAGGGTTCTCTTTCATCATCACATCTTCCCTAGTGGTGCTGTCTTTCCTCTTCTTGATAGCAGCCTCCTTACTGGGGTGAGAGGGTGATTTATCATGATTTTGTTTTCATTCCCCTTACTGTTCATCATGCTGAGAATATATGTGTGTGTGTGTGTGTGTGTGTGTGTGTGTGTGTGTGTGTGTGTGTGACTTGTATGTCTTGTTAGGAGAAATGTCTATTGAATACATTATAATCCAGAGCCCATCTGCCATTGAGTTTTCAGAGTTACTTGTGAATTCTAAATCCAAGCTTCTTGTTGCATATATATGCCTTCTATAGGTAATCTTTCACTCTATTGTGTTTTGCTTTTGTGCAATCTATTTTGTCTATTTTGGCTTACTCATCCACATGCAATTCTCTTACATTTTTCCTTCAATTCATAGTCCATGTATTTCATTAAAGCCACTAATTATTTGTAGTTACTTTTTGTAACTCATGAAAGATGATGGTTGCAATGCGTAATTGTGGTTTTTATAATCACCACAGAAATGGAGTGAGAAAGCCTAAACTGAAAATTCTGCTTTAGGCATTTGTTGTTCCACAAAAGCAGCAACCTAGGAAGTGTTTCCCCTGAGTCAGTCACAGAAGCTGATGTAACTGTGGTTAAGCTGGGCCATGTTCCACCCTCAACTAGCAACAAAACTAGTACAGATCACAAGCACCGTGGTTCCAGAGAGCCACTGAGGCAAGCAGTGTGTGGCAGGACTAGAGTCTTTGCCTGGACATCTAGACAGGCCTCTATGTGAATCCATGAGGGTGAATCCTAGGGTGAATCACTGAGAATGAGATGCTATAAATAAGAGACATCTACCAGCAAATCTCTAGGAATGGAGTGGAACTGGCCCAAGAGGGAAGCTATGTGTATTATAGTAGCATAGAAGGGCAGAACTGGAAGGCTAGAGCCACCCAAGTTCTTTAGAGCCCAGAGGGTTCCATTATGAGTGCCAGATACTGGACATGGAGTCATGGGATTTAGTGTTTCTTTTCCTAGGTTTTGGTTTTTTTTTTTTTT
>CABHPH010111495.1:0-29456 GCA_902168325.1 Peromyscus nudipes
AAAAAAAAAAAACTACTGTCAATTGCACTTTTGTTTAATCCTTATTGCACTATAAAATACATTTATGATTATGAAAAAAGTGCATTGTCTTTTTTTTGTCCTATTCTGAGATGTTGTCTGTATTTCAATTTGAGTTTTGAAACTGTTTTATGAAATGTTCATAACCATTGATGATATAGAAGGTATAATTTAGTGTATATTCCTTAAATAAAAACTAATGTCATCATCTATTCCTTCAATATTATCTTAGTTGGCTACTCTTTATGCTGTTATTATTTTTTCATTTTATTGAAAACAGATATTTTTTCTCACACAATATATCCAGATTACAGTTTCCCCTTCCCCAGCTGCCCCCACTTCCTCCTCACCTCCACTCCCGTACGAATTGACTCCCTTTCTGTCTCTCATTAGAAAAAATTAGGCTTCTAAAGTATAATACTAAAATAAAATAATAATAAGATAAAATAGACCTAACACTTTGGAATTAGACAGAACAAATGGCTGAAAAGAGGCTAAGAGAAGGCACAAGGAGTGGAGACCTAGTCACTCACACACTCAGAAATCCCATAAAAACACAAAACCAGAAGCTATCATGTGTGCAAAGAAACTGGAAGGTGAAAAATAGAAAATAAATAATAAAAATAAGAATGAAAAAATGAAAAAAAATCATAAAATTAAAAAGGAAAAGGAAAGAGAAAAAAATCCCTGACAGGGCATTATGGGACAAAGAACCTCCAAAGATGCCTTTAGCTCATTTTCCGCTGGCCATTTATTGCTGGGCATAAAGCCTACACAGAGTAGTTTACTTTCCCAGTGAGACTCCCTTGAAGGAAATGAAATTCTCATTTGTTAGTGGTTATTAATTGGATATAACTTCTGGTTAGGAATGAGGTATGTGAACATTTTTCCTTAAGTTGGAGGATCCCCATCTGGCACAGACCTATGTTGGCCATGCTCCTCAGTTCCTATCTGCTCTGTTATGTTTAGAAGGCTTTGTTTCCTTGGTGTCCTTAATCCTATCTGGCTCTTATACTCCTTATGTCTCCCCTTCTTCAGGGCTCGCTTATCCCTGAGAGGAAGGGTTTGATGGAGACATCTTATTTAGAGTGGAGTGCACATTCATACACGCACACTTACACACACACACACACACACACACACACACACACACACACACGGAAGTGCCTACTATATTAGATTTCATATTACTCTTCAAATGGCCATTAATTTATCTCTCTTTCCCCATATTCTCTCTGCATATTATCCAAATGTTTCTGTTTTTGATCCCATTTGATGCATGAGGAAGCCTCTTTAATGATGGCTGAGCATGGCATTGATCTATGAGTATAATACAACGTCATTAGGAATCATTTTATTGCCTTGTTCCTTTAGTAGAACAGTAGTATTTGGCTTTTCCGGGTCCCTGGGCTATCTAGTTTCAAGTTCTTAGACACCCAAGTAACATTGTACATGGGCTCCATTACATGGAGTAGGCCTTCAGGGAAATCAGATATCAGCTGGTTATTCTCACAAGCTTGCTGCTTCCATTGCACTAGCATATCTTGCAGGCAAGACACTGTGTAGATGGAAGGGTCTGAAGTTGGGGTGATGTTTGCTTTTCTCCTTTGGCAGCACGGACTGCTTTCCGATACCATGAACACTAGTCTGTATGAGTGAAGAAGGTTCCTCTCATTCCTCTCGACTTCTTCCCATGCTATGGGTTGCGTAAGTGTTGTCTTCAGCAATGGAGCCTTGGCATCATTTGTGGAGTCAATCTAGAGTCTGGTCAACAGCCTGAGCTGTTTGGAGGGTTCCCAGGGGACCCCTTTTTGCCAGCAATTTAATGAGATGTCACCCATTCCTGGTACTGGAAAATTCATTTAGTGACAAGGGGTGTTCAGTTGTGATTTTTGTATCTCCCTTAATTTGGCAATTTCATTTTGATTAACTATATATATATATATGCACATGTATGTATAAATTTCTACTATATTTGATTTTCATAGTGACCCTGAAGTGGCCCTTAACTTAAGCTGTATCTCCCAATATTCCCTCACTCATCCCCCTCTTCCCTCCCTCTCTCCACTTGATCTTCCATTCTAGCCCCTCTACCCTCACCAATCCATCAATAACTATCTATTCTATTTCCCTTTTCTAGGGAGATCTGTAGATATATTCACAACCATGCCTAGGCCCTTACTTTGTACCTAACTTCTGTGATTCGATGGCTTGTATTTTGCTTATCATTGATTTACCAGCTAATATCAACATATAAGTGAATACATACCATTTTTGTCTTTCTGGTTTGAGTTACTTCACTCGGGTGATTTCTTTGTAGCTCCATCCATTTACCTGTGAATTTCTTTTTTCCCCCAAAGGCTAAGTGATATTCTATTGTGTCAATGTACCACATTTTCTTTATCCATTTATCTGTTGAGGGACATCTTGCAGAATGGAGTAGAGAAGCTTATTTGGTTTAATTTCTGAAGGGATAGGTAGAAGGGTATCGCAGTGAGTAGTTATTTATGTAAAAACCTGGAAGGAGTCCAAAGTGTAATCATATGACGGTATCAACTGAGTTAAAATTCCAACAAAGAAAACAGCATGTGTAATACTTTATTCAAACTGGTGTTCAAAATATTTAGTATCCCCACTTGTTTTCAGAAAGACATTTTCATCTTTCAAAGGCAGTTTTACAATGAGCATTTTCAGGCACTTTGACATTAGCTTCTTTGAAAGCCTTCAGTTGCTCCTCGGAGATTTCATTAGGGAATTTGCTGTCAATACCTTCTGTAGCTAATTGTATTGGAATCGGTGCCTGGTGATTTAGGAGTCTTAACCACTGTGAGGGTTGACTCTGTGAATTTCAAAGTTATTCTGCTTCTGGGTGTCTAGAGGTAGAGGTTCAATGAACCTTTTGAAGATTTCCTTGAGTTTGATAATAAATACCAAATAAGGTCCCATAATTACACAAAGATAAAGCTAGTAGTTATGCTGGTTTGGTGGAACATGTGAATTCACTTTTAACTGAAATTCCATAGCTCAAATTAATATTCTAAATCTACTAAGAAGTACACTTATTAACAGAGCCATACTACTAAAAATACTTTGGATTAGTTTTTCTTTCTTATATTCGAATTCAAAGTTCAAAATTCTTAAAAGGTTGGTTATAAACTGTTAAGTGATTTTTGGTTTGGTTTGGTTTGTTCTAGATTAGGCACCATATCCTTCAACCTCATGAAACTAGATTAATCCTCTTTGTTCTGAGATTCTCCACAATGAGACATGCATTGTATTAAATAATTACTTGCATGTGGAGATAAAGAAACTCTTCTATAAAGTCTCTCAATATATTATAATGTGATATATTCAGTGATTTGGGTGGGTCATGTGTATGGGTACACCATGAATGTGCACATTTCCTAACTTACTGATTAAAAGAATGCCAGCTTGGGACATGATTTTTCCTTATTACTGTGTAGACTGAGGGCTAGGAATATCACCTCAATAATGGACCATGTCAAACACCTTAGTAATTACTACTCAGAAACATGCAGAGATGGAGGCACAGGTTGATTTTTATGGCATACTAAGGAGTGGTCTGTAATAATTATGGAGGTCCATCGTGAAAATTGAAAGAACATATGGCACAGTGGGAACAATGTTTAGAGAGCTCTATAAGACAAAGAAGTGGGAGATGATTCTATGTATGTTTTTCAATAAAACACCATGTACCTGAATATGATCCAAACCCGTGCAGACATTTGGCTTATGTAATTTATTTATAAAACTACCTCTTTTTGAAATAATTGAAATTATAATGCCAAAGAATTAAAATGCGGCAACGGAGGATCAAAACTAGAAACTTAAAATCATTTCACAAATCACTTCAATGGATCTCGACAACAGGTTGTCAAACTGTGATTCAAATCTGGCTATCCACCTGTTTGGGGAAATAAAGGCTTACCAGTGCAGGGTCATTGATATAAGAGTATCATACTGTATAAGCTGAATTTCCTACTTGTTGAAGACATATATACCATGAATATATAATCCCATGAATAACACCATGGCTCTCTAAAGGAAAATTTTGGTAAGCTTTGAATATCATTATGCTTGCTTTCCTGCAAAAATAATTTTAGCATTAGAATTATTACTCATATCTACATGTGTGTTTATAACAACTGTAGGAGTTTTATGTGCTGAGGAAAGTTTTCACTCTGAGAATACATTTTTCTGTGTGTGTCATCTCATGCATCTATGTGGCCACAGAGTTTATCCAGGACTTTTTCCTGTATTTCAAATATTTGGAAGTCTCTTATAAGATTCTTAACTATCTTGGCAGCTTAATCTTAGATGATATAAAAAGGTATTATTAGAAATTGACTATCATTCTGTTATAAAGTAGAACCGCAACAACAATCATTAGCTGTTCGTCAATCCTCTCTTCTAGTCAGTTTTTTGCATGCTGCCATTTCTTGTAAAGTGGACCACAGTTTAGCAGTGAACATGTACACCTTGTCTGTTTTCCAAATTTCAAATCCAAGAGATAACCAGCATTTACCTTGAATCTTATTCTTATTCTGAGAAGCAAGAATTTGAAAAGTCTGCCCAGCCTCTCAAGGAACAACATTTTTCCATGTATTTGGACTGATAGGAGACATCTTCTATAATTACTAAATCAATATTTACACTGCAAGTTATAGAAACATGAAGAATGATGAAGTAAAGTAGTTAAATTTTAACCTGTTCAATGATTTGTCATGAATTACGTGGCGTGCTTAAGGCTGTTTCCAAACTTAAAATGGCAAGAGACAAAGAGACAATGAGCCCTTCAGATTGTCATAAATTCTTCTTTAACAACCTCTGTTTTCTTCCAGTGTACATTGGCACACACTTGGGGGAAAAAAATCATTTCAAAGAGCTGCTTTGCACATCGGCCTGCTTTGAATATCTTGGAATAGAAGCTCCTTGGAGGGAGGACCAGCATCTTCTACTTCTTGAAGTCCTGACACTAAGTGAGACTCAAATAAATGTTAAAGCATCATTAGAACAAATGCTTCAACCATCCTCCATTGTGAACAAGAGGACAGGGGAGGTGGGGACAGCTGGAGCCCTGCCTGTATGTCAATACCCCCGAGTCTTCTTGTCAAGCTACAGCCTGAGGCCTTTTCTGTTAAACTGACAATAGAAAACGTTAAATAAACTGACAGGTGTCTTAAGCAAAAAAGGACAGGGGATGAAGGAAAGTGTCTGTGGGACAGAACATTTGAAAATTTGTGGTTTTTTTTTTCTTTTTTCTTTTTCTTTTTTTTTGCGGGGAGGAGTGATCATGCAGAAAGAAGTTAGGTTTTTCAGGTTTTGTGTAAGAGATAAACAAAATGGCTTTCATGAGAGAATGTCTGCTGTTTTGAACAAAGAATGGAACTGTTGACAAAATGATTCTTTGTAAAACGCAAACTGTTATTTTAAGGACAAAGTAGTGAATGGTGCTTAATAAGTGGTCAAGAATTACATAAATATTTAAAGCATTTTCTGACACATCGGAGATGTCCAACACTGTGTGTTTACATAAATATTTGCCTGGAAATTAGAAGAGGAGGACAAATTCTTGGCTACAAAACTAAAATTAAGTGATGCTTTATCCAATACAGGAAAATTTAAGAAGGTCTGGCAATTGAGAGAGAGGGAAGTAGAAGATACATCGCTTTCTGACAGTGGGAGGAGAAGTGAGGAAGTCTCTCTTTTCCACCATTTGTCTCTTTGTGGTGTGTTTGGCTTGCTTATTTTCTGCACCATATATCAGGAAAAGCACAGTCGATTTTCCCTTTAAAAGAGCAATACACAGTCACTACCTAAGAATAAAAATGTAAGGTTAACTTTACTCTTTTAATGCAAACATCTTTTCAGTTGAGATTGATGAAAGACTCTTCTCATGTCTAAGAGAAAGTGTGGGTCATTTATTCCCCATGTCTGTGACTGCTCTAGCCACCTCAGCAGAAGATATTGTAGACATAATACCACTGTCACACACACACGTGTGTGTGTGTGTGTGTGTGTGTGTGTGTGTAGTTAAAGCCTTAGGAACAATAGCTAATTATGTCTAATTTCTCTTTGTGTCTTAGTCTCACTCAGTCTTGCTTTCTCATCTATCATCCATCATCTATTATTTATCTGTATTTGTATCATATATTTATCTATCTACCTATGTAAAGAATAATAATTTCCTATATTGTTCGATTTTTTTTAACTTTAAGATAAAAATGTATACCTTATATAGCTTTTGATCCTTCCTATCTTAGTATCTCTTAGTCCTGGAGGTAGTACTTGCTAGAACATTGCATAAAAGACAGGCAAAGGAAGTATTGTGTTGATTATATATGAAGTGTGATTTTTTTTAAATACATAATTTGAGCTATAGGAAATTTATATCCAATTACAATCTGAAAGTTTTATGTTACATATTCAGTTTTTGTCACCAAATAAATGTTAGGTAGTTGTAAAAATGCGGTATTTCAGTATGTATTCCCTGTGGAGTAACACTCAATCTGGCATCAACAGGAAAAGGTAATGAGAAGTGTAATTATCTAATATAAATAAACTCAACAGTGACTGTTTTCTTTTAGTAAATACCACCTGATTCTATCAGGACTTTACTCTTCTCAGTTAATGCACTGTCCAGTACTGAGTATCAGATAGGCCCAAACTGTCAACCCAGGGCCAAGCTTGTTTTCAACAACACAAAAATATTATAAAATGCTGCGAATCAGGATTATTTGTTGGGAATTCATCTTA
Organism: Peromyscus nudipes; assembly: GCA_902168325.1. Taxonomy (NCBI): domain Eukaryota; kingdom Metazoa; phylum Chordata; class Mammalia; order Rodentia; family Cricetidae; genus Peromyscus; species Peromyscus nudipes. The sequence goes on from CABHPH010111495.1 coordinate 6,796, forward strand.
ATTAGTAAATGAGAATTGCATATCTTCTTGTGTTTGCATATATTGCTAAATAGAAAACCAGGTTTAAATGTCGTTTAAAAGGAGAGATAAAATGTATTTCCCAGGAGTCCTTTGGTTTAATAAGTACAATTGAGACTTTGACAAATTTCTCTTGTCAAATAAAGGTAGAGAGCATATTCTTCAAGTACCATACATTTCCTGGCATTTTAATTTTCCGATTTGCAATATTTAAAAGCAAAATTCCTTCATCATACTTTGCAATATATATCCAGCAGTTTCTGTTCATGTAGACGATATTTCCTTTTGACAGATAGGTGGAAGTGCCCTTGAAATTTTAAGCAAGAATAGTGTTTATACATCCCTCCTTTCTACTTTAATAAACTGAACAACCATACTAGCCAAAGAAGTGTTTTACAACTTCTTTGGGTCAGAGAAATACCTGTAACTCATTAACACATTTTTATTAGGAATAGATATAAATATCAAAAGTCAAATGTTTCACTGGCTAGAGTAGCTGGTGTGAATGCAATAATTAACATTCATGAAATTCTGTATATACATTTGTAATGCAGGGCATTTTTCTATGGCTGTGTGTTCATAATCTTCTAACATTAAAATTCAACAAAGTAAATTGAGCACAATAACAAGAGTAAAATTTCACAGTTCAATTAAGTATCTGTTTATACACTTAGCTTGTTTCCCTTTCTGAAGAAACACTTTAGCATAGATCATATCACAGGGGCTTTATGTTTTAAGTAGATCTGATTATACATGAAAAATTGAGTTAGCTTTAGTAAATAGCTTTTGAATAATAAACAAGATGTCTCTAAAAATTTGGTGAAAGGACTGTGATATTGTTTCATGCTTTTATTTTTTTAATGATGAATATCTTGGTCAGTGTTCTATTGCTGTGAAGAGATACCATGACAATAGGAACTCTAATAAAATAAATCTTTTAATCTGGACTTGCTTACAATTTCAGACCTTTAGTCCCTTGTCATCATGGTAGGTAGCATGGTGACATGCAGGAAGACATGGTCCTGGAGAAGTAGCTTAGAGTTCTACATCTGAATCTGCATGCAGTAGGGAGAAAGAGACTATGGACTTGGAATGGACTCTTCAAAATTTCAAATCCCATCCCCAGTGGCACACTTCCTCCAAGAACGCCACACCTCCTCGCCAACAGCCAACATCAGATTAAATGGAGAGAAACTCAAAGCAATTCCACTAAAATCAGGAACAAGGCAAGGCTGTCCGCTCTCCCCATACTTATTCAATATAGTACTTGAAGTTCTAGCCACACCTTCTAATCCTTGCAAATAGAGCCACTCCTTGGTGAGTAAGTATTCAAACAACCACATTCCACTGCCTGGCCCTGACAGGCTTGTGTCCATATTATAAAGCAAACTGCATTTAGTCAAACTTTGAAAGTCCGGATACTCTATTACTGTCATAACACTGTTTAAAAGCGTTATACATTATACAGATTATACATTACCATTCCAAAGAGGAGGAAAAGGAGCTTAGTACAGAAATACCAAACCAAAACAAGAACAAAACCCAGCAGGGCAAACTGCAAATTCTGCATCTGTGTGTCTGATGTCCAAATACTCTTTGGATCTCCATCTCCTTCCACTTCTGTTGACTGCAACACACTTCTCTCTCTTGGGCTGGTTTCATATCACGTTAACAGCTCACCTTGGCAGGTATCCAATGACTTTGGTGTCTCCAACGTCCAAAAAAAAAAAAAATCCAGGCCTCACTTTCACAGATCTTTTTGAGAATTAGATACTTGTCGGGGCCTTATGAATAAACCTATAAAAAAGCATTTTGCCCTTTTTAAATAAGTAAGCACTGTATGATCAATAGAGTCACATAGCATAGTTGCACATAGCAATGCACTCAACGTTGTACAAAATCTCTTGCCTTCTAAGGACCTTATAAGTTAAAGAAAATGATATTCAAAAAGTCAATAGGTCAAACATAATGGAAAGTGACAGGAACACTAATGTTGATTGCATCAAATCCAAGAGGGACCTTTAAGAACTCATTAGCCAAGGAGTCAGTATGTCTGCATTTTTACTGATTTACCTATCTGATATTTTACCCTTCTTGTTTGCTAGACAGTTAACTATTAGAACTTGATAAATTGAACATTCGTGTACCATATTTTCAATGGCATAAAACATAAATGAGATTGGTAACTTGGAAATTCCTAACATTAGCTTGCTAAATTATTGTGTATATCAATCAAAGCTCAATCAGGTTCAAAATAATAATATGTAATTATTTGTTCCACAGGAGTGAAATCCTTTACAATTTCAGCAGCCATTTATTTAGTCTTGTTGTTGCTATTGTATTCTCATCTGATGCTGGAGCATAAAGGGTAGGCATCTGTAAAAGGAAAAAAGGAATAAAAAATGTACATAGAAGATAGAACAGTCTAGAAACACCCAAGCAAAAGCCTTAGCAGATGGAAGGAAACTCACATTTATGTCCAGTGACAGCCTGTTGGTAGCATGAGTGTTCTGCACTGGTTAGGCATGTGTATTGTCATGGTGATAACTACAAACACCTGACCCATAAAAAGTTTTCCATAAAAAAATCATGAATACCTTTAAAACCTGATTCTATTCAACATTAGTTTAGCGAATGCAGAGCATGTATTTCAGCAACCAAATGGCTATCATTTCACCTCTGTCCTCCACATCACTAGAATCTCTCTTGTGACCTATCTTACCCAGAAAAACCTAAGAAAGTGTACTCAATAAAATAAAGTTCAGCCTCATAAAGATAACATACTTCAAAATCTTAACAGTCTGCCGTTTGTTCATTCAATAACCACATGCATCTTCTAAACCATTCTTGGGGTGCAAACCTATTAGAAAATCACATTTTGCTTTGCATAATATCATTCTCCTCTGTGCAATTAAAACATGCTAATTTTTCAAAAGATGATGCAAGTTTTTTTTTTTAGCTTTGGTTGATGTTTATTCTTCTCATAGTTGAGTCCTATACCTCCTTGATAGTCTGTTCTTCAATGACTAAGATTTAGTGTAATTTATCACTAACCCGTACTATTTTAGGTGATAAATGAATGAGAAAGTGAAAGAGTGAGGAAATATTTGTGTGATGGTATATCTTCAAACTGACACATGTCATGTAAACAGTGCTTGACCAAAAGAGGCAAGTAGAATTCACATTTTAATGTCTCTAAAGTTGCTGAGTCATGTTAGCTCTGACACATTACAGTTTTCTATTATTATATCCTCCATTTAAAGTGATAGCCTTTTGAATAATCTAGTAACTGTGTTTGGTGGACTGAATACACATGGCCCCCATAGGCCCATAGAGAGTGGCATGGTTAGGAGATGTAGCCTTACAGGAGTAGGCATGGCTTTGTTGTTGGAAGTGTGTCACTGTGGATGGGCTTTGAGGTCACAGAAGCTGAAGTCATGCCCCATGTGGCAGTCACTTCCTGCTGCCTGAAGATCCAGATGTAGAACTTCTCCAGCACCATGTCTGCCTATGCACCACCATACTTCCCACCAGGAGGATAATGGACTAAACCTCTGAAATGTAAGCCAGCCCCAATTAAATGCTTCCCTTTATAAGAGTTGCCATGGTCATGGTGTCTCTTCACAGCAATAAAACCCTAACTAAGACAGTGTGAGGGACTGGAGAAATTGCTCAGTCATTAAGAACAGTGGCTACTCTTCCAGAGGACCCGGGTTCAATTCCCAGCACCTACATGGCAGCTTAGAACTGTCTGTAACACCAGTTTCAGGGGATCCGACACCCTCACACTGATATACATGCAGGGAAAACACAAATGCACATAAAATTTAAAAAAAAAAAGACTGTGTGTTAGAATATTATAATTTAATTAGTGTAAAATGCTTAGTTAGAATTTTTGGATTGAGAAAGGAGTGCACCCCATGTGTACTAGTGGAAAAGCCCAGATACAGCCACCTATCCTTAACTTTACAATGACTATTTCAATACACCTCAGACAAATGAACCCATATGAATTTCTATAATTTAACTAGTCCTAGACATCTGTCATACAAGTGATTTATAAATATACCATGGTTAGTTGCTACTGTCTATTAAACTGGGTCAATTAACTCAATTGGACTTGCAGGTTGAATTTTGGAAAGAAAATTCAAAACTGATTTCTGCTATCTAAAAGATAATAGGGGTGGTGAATCATTAAAACCTTTAGGCAGGGAAGTAGATACATACTGCAGGAACCCAATTCATTTTAATAGTTGTTAAGAGCAACTATTAAAAGCATTCAGTTTTCACTAACTACATGCCAGGTACCAAGAGATAAATTGATTACTTCAAGCAACAATGCCATGTCTTGTACAGCAGCTGAAAGTTCACTCATTATATGATAAACTTTTTGGTAATCTGCTATTACACTTATCCATCTTCTACTTAGCCCATACAGAGACAGGTTGAAGTCATGGGATATGCCACCACTCTGTTCTTTCCTGTCCATATCAATGACATCCTTCAGAGATCCCTCTAAAATTTTTACCATTTTTATAGTTAGAGGTAGGTGGTTTTAGTGACTCCCATGGGCTCTTTCCTACCATAATAGTTCAAATCGCACAAAAGACAGTACTAAGAATGGAATTATCTTCAGTTCCACAGTGAAACTCACAAAGCAGAGAATTGTGTATTACAGAATTAAGAATTTAATTGTAAGCCAGGTTCACAGGACCGCTAGGTTCATGAAACTCCAATCACCTTTTTATTTCCTTAAGGCCCTAATTTGATCAACAGACCACTGTGGTATATTATGTTTCAAAGCTCATGTCAGTTCAGAGCAGTTGTCTAATAATTGTTGAACTGTCTCATTACTTCATCTTCTTCATTATAACCACACTGGAAAATGTTGTACATGCCTTTAAAAGGAAAAGACTTTGAGGAACTGTAAGCATTTGAAGATGTTTTAGAGTTTTGTCTCAAGCCTTCTCAGTTTCTACTACTTTGAAGGTATTGTGGATCAGTTATTGCATCAAATTTATTTAGTTTTGTGCTTCATTACAAATGATAGGCTAATAGGTCTGTGCTACCATGCCCAGCTTTAGGATCTTAGTTGGACTGACTCACTTTTATTTGTATATAAGACACCTCTTTCAATCATCTTGACCCTCTGCAGATTCGTTGCAGTTAATTACAATTTAAGAGTTGAACTTCCAGACTAGGCCCTCTGCATACGGAAGACAGTAGTGTAGTTTAGTCTGTTTGAGGGGCCTCTGGAAGTGAGATCAGGATCCATCCCTAGTACATGAGCTGGCTTTTTGGAGTCCATTACCTATGGTGGGACACCTTGTTCACCCTTGATGCAGAGGGGAGGGGCTTGGTTCTGCCTCAACTGAATGTACTAGGCTTTGCTGACTCCATATGGGAGGCCTTACCCTTTGGGAGGAGGGAATGTGTGTGTGTGGGGGAGGATGGAGGGAGCAGGAGGAGGGATGTAAAGGTGACTGGTGGTTGGTATGTAAAATGAATAATTTTTTTAAATAAAAAAATAAGAGTTGAAGTTAAAGTATAATTTGTATGAGAGAAACTAAATACAAATAAAAATGCCTCAACTTTCAGGGTAATTATGTTCTCAAATGTCCATCACCAGTTGAAACTATTATAGGAAAATTGTTGCATTTAGTACATCATAGCTTACTGAATAACAATACTTAACCTTAAGATATTACATGTCCAACAAATTTTTAACTGTTTTTTATCTTTTTTTTTTAATTTTACCTACCAACACAGTTTCCCCTCCCTCCTCTCCTCCTGTTCCCTCACCCACCTCCTTTCTAAGCACCCCCATCCACTCCACAGAAAAGGTAAGGCCTTCCATGGGAATCAACAACACACGACATATGTAGTTGAGGCAAGACTAAGCTCCTCCCCCTGCAGCAAGGCTGAGGGAGGCATCTCACTATAGGGAATAGGTTCCAAAAAGCCATTTCATGTGCCAGGGACAGATCCTGGTCCTACTGCTAGGGGACCCACAGACAGACCAAGCTACATAAACTGTCACCCAGATGCAGACGGCCTAGGTCATCAGTTCCATGCAGGCTCCCTAGCTATTGGTCTAGAGTCTATGAGCTCCTACAAGCTCAGATCAGCTATCTCTGTGGGTTTTTCCATCATGATCTTGACCCCCCCTGGCTGCTACAATCTTTTCTCCCTCTGTTTAACAGGACTCCCAGAGCTCAACCCAATGCTTGGCTATGGATTTCTGCATCTGCTTCCATCAGTTACTGGATGAATGTTCTATGATGACAATTAGGGTAGTTACCACTCTGATTATAGCAGAAGGCCAGTTCAGGCACCCTCTCCACTGTTCCTAGGAGTCTTAGCTGGGGTCATCCTTGTGGATTCCTGGGAATTTCCCTAACACCAGGTTTCTCCTTTACCCTATAATGTCTCATTCTATCAAGATATCTCATTCGAAATTTTAAATTAGCTTAACAATTGGGTAAAATGACCTAAAAACAATGCCTTCATAATCATGTTGGATAACTCTGTATTTTTTTTTTCAGAAGACTCTTCTGAAATAGACAGAATTCTGGGGTTGGGAGGATAGCTCGATATTTAAAAACATGCATTGCTCCTGCAATGGAGCTGAATTAAGTTCCTAGCATATCAAATATGTGACAACTACCTGTGACTCCAGCTCCAAGGGATTCAATTTCCCCTTCTGGGTTGTGTAGTATCTGTACTAATTTGCACATACACACTTCACAGCATACATATAACACCTTTAAAAAAAAGTTGGTAAAATTTCATAGTTTAGGGACATTTAATTTAACTGTAAGAAATACCACACACAACTCAGATTACCAAAATTTTCTAAAAACTAGTAATTAACAGTATTTGCTGAAAAACCTTTTTTGCATAATGAAATTCTTTGTTTTATTCTAAGAGATGTTATTTGGCCTCCATCTGAGCCTTAGGTTTGCATGGATGTCTTCTGTGTCAATTAAAGGAGTATTTTTAGCAGATATTTGTTCCGCTAGAAACCCACTGAGATTGTGATTTGCTCTTTCCAAGATTAAAAAACATACTTTGCAAGAATATAGAAATGTAGTTTTTAGTTTACTAATGTCACTGATACAGGATTTGATTTTGGTGATTATGTTCAGATTATTAGTTATTAAATCATCACACATAAACACACACATACACAGACACAGAGAGAAGACTGAGGAAGAACAGAAATAAGCTTAATTAGATCACTATTTAATGCAAAAAATACGAATTAATTATTTAAATGAAGTTCAGTGTTTATCTACTGAAGTTTGCCTTGAAGCTCATGTCTCCATGTTTCTTCACTTTTGGTATTAGTTTTCTTCCATTCTCTCTTCCGAATGCTTCTCTGTCATAATTCTGTTTAAAATATCTTTGAGGATTACTCTATATTTACAGAACTTTCAGTATACAATATCATAAAATCACCTGCTGAGGCAATGCTTATTAAAAAAAAAAAACTGTGGTCTTTCTGGTGCTGTGTTTGAGACACATTAACAAAAGGAAGCTACTTACAAGATCTAATTGTCACTCTTAAACCTTAGCCCATTTCCTAAGCCTTACCCTGCCTATGTTCTGGTCAAATTAGGCTGTTTGTTTTCTGAGAGATGTGTCCTCTCAGGCATCTTCTCTCTGCACAGAGTGGTCCAGTCCTACTAAGATTTAATCAATACATCCATCTGATTGTGGGTCATCTTTTGAGCCTCTAAGAAAAACTCAGGCTAAAGTATATGATATTTTATTACTCAAGGCAGGAGGCTTCATGTCCATGAAAAATAGTCATCTTAGAATAATTGCTAAATTTACTGAAAGGTCATCTTTTATGTGCTTTCTTTCTTTCTTCTTGGAACTCAATATTTCTTGATTGGGTGATTGATTTATATAATAAACTCTCTGACCTTATAACTTGCAACACAATCTCCTTTTTTTTAAACCACATCAGTGCACTCGGTTATAAATGAACACAGTATTAGTACCTTGACACTAAAAATGCAGAATCTTCCACATGTATTTGCTAACATGTTTCTCAATTTTTCATTTTAAATTTGTTCTTTATACTTGTTGAAAATATTATAATCATTCTAACTAAAATTTTCTTTGTATAAACATTGGATTCATCATTTCTTAACTTTTTGTTTAATACTTTTATAGTGAACATTAGTAAACTATATTTATTGTCAAGAAAAGTGTATAGTTTTGATAAAATTTTGAAATTGGTTTTAATTTATGTCTTTGAGTTTTCTAAAGTGTGATATAACAGTTTGAACCTATCAAAATATCATTGATATCTGTGTATTGTAATTCTGAGTGGGATATTGTGTTATATGTGTCTTATGTATTTATCATAGCCATATATTATGAAATCTGAAATTGGCTTTGAATAAATAGATCAGCATCAGATTCTTTTCTGGTGTCTGGAAATAGTTAACATTCATGACATGCAAACTAGGGTCGTGGGCACACACCTGTGATCTCAAGATTTGAAAAATGGAGGACACTGCCATTTATTAAGTAAGAGGCCAGCCTGGTTGCATGAGAACTTGTCTCCAAAAAAAAATCACTTAGGAAATTGAAAGTTAAAACTATGAAGCTCAGTTAATGGAGGAGATCACAAGGGGTAACATTGAAAGTGAGTACTAGTTGAGAACCAAGAACATACTCTCAAAAGAACACCTTAATGAAGAATTGATGTTTGGTGACATTAGGAACTATGTTCCAGTTAGAATTACTACCCCCAAAATATAGTCTGCTCTCTCCTATTTGCAGTGAGTAGTTACTTAGGACTTTAACCATATCTTTGGGCCATTAAGAAAGCTTAGGTGGCCAAAAGTAGGAAATTCTAACACCAAGAATACATTAATGATCTAGGCTATTGTCCATATAGGTAGCACCCATAATGTGCATTTTTATGAAAGTAGTGTGCAGAGGCACCAGCAAAATGACAGTGTCCACAAGGGAAGAATGGTCAGGGACTATTCCATATAGATATTATCAGGAGATAATCATGGCTGGCAACATAAAACTATATCAATAACAATTGGGAGCAGCAATGTATGGGCTTTGCTCCCAGATTCTCCTCATAAATTATCTGGCCATTGACTGGTAAGGGCTACATCCTGACCTGAGCTGGAGGTGACTAGAAGCCATAGCGGTACTGAAGTGGAGCCAAACTTGTGAGACATTTTTTGAGCATATGTGTCCTATATTTAGGAAATGTGCATAGCCTCCACCAAAGATTCTGTAGATTGCCATTAAATGAGAACTAAAGAAGTATAAACAACCCTAGCTAAGTGGATGTATGTGTGCACAAGAGAGAGATTAGTCAACGGGAAGCCAAGTTAAATAAGGGCAAAACAAATTGTTCGAGTTCTTGCTGTTGTTTTGATAGAAACCATAGATAATTATAATATTTTTTCTATGTGATAATTGCTTCTCATTATTTTACTTCTAAGATGATGTAGAGAGAACAATAAGGCAAGGGATCAATAAATATTGTGAATGAACTAAAGCCAAAGCATGTTTCCTATGAGATAATGTAATACTATTACCCAGGGAACGACAACCACAGGGATGTGGCTGTGGTTCTCTATATATGTCCAGACATATGTACATATACATATATAGCCATATATATGTATACACACACACACACACACACACACACACACACATACACACACACACACATATAATGTGGATATATGGGAATTAGTATTGTGGAGATTTGCAGTAATTAGAGCATTGGTGACCAGTATAAGTATTTTAAATATATTTATATATGTAAAGAGATAGAGATGTAGAAATACCTAGGATTTGACTCTCAGTTGTGGGAGGTAGTAAGCTCTACAAGACTAATGGACAGGCTGGCAGGCAAGAGATATTAATATTCCAGTCTGTTCATAGGCAGCCTGAGGTAGAATTTTATTGAACTCCAGGAACCTCCATCTTTTGGGGGTACTTTAGCTGACATATGAGTCCAACTTGTATTATGAAAAATAATCTTTACTCAAAGTCTATTATAATCTCAATGTGTGTTCCATCTTTAAAGCACCTTTATAGTAGCACTTAGATGTATTTGACATCGAAAGGAAGTACTATAGCCAAGTTGATTAATAATGCTATCATCTCAGACCATTATCAGAAGCATCTTTGTGATATTTATTCTTTCTCCCAGTTAGTCTGTTTTCAAAATACCATATTTATATAATAACATTCTCATAAAGTTGTGTATTATATAAATACAATATTATTCTTTAACCACTCTATATTATAATTTTCAATAACCTACATGTTAAAACTACCACTAATGTGGGAATACAGTGGGTTGCTAATTTTCCCTTACAGTTGATAATGTTGCTATGTATCAGTTAACTCAGAGTAAATCTTCCAATACTTTGTGGCAAACTAAAAACTTCTAATTTTCACATTTAAGCAGAATTTGCAGAATGCTGTCCTTAATAACTTACTGTGTGTTCATTAAAATACTTTTGAGTATAGGTTTTGAATGTTTATTATAAAATGAATGCAAAGATTAAAATATTATATAGTCTTTAAGTGTAATATCCTCTTGTCTTTCTCTAGAGTCAGTTTGTGTAAAATCTAATGGGTAGAAAGACAACATCTCACCCATATTTAGTTAAGTGAACACATACAATACATCCCGTCCTTTATACTCTAAGATATTGCTAGAATGTTGTGTCTTTGATTTCATCTGAAATGTCCAAGCTGAAATGTCACTCATCATTTCTCTGTGTTTCTGGGTAGAGTAAGAACCAAAGTATCATAGGCTTCTTGGTAACTTTATCTTGGATCTTTAGATTTTTCTTAGCCAAGTTCCTTATTCCTTGTAATATATGCTCTATGGTCTTCAGGTGTGATTCTGTTTTCTTCATTCATACAACCTATGAAAATTTTCACCTGTATTATTTTTAATGTCAGCTTTTCCTTCTCCCATTCTCCTATAAGGACAACTTTCCAGTTAAGGCAGACATCCATCTAGAGTACTCTCAAACTACCTTGAAGTATATGTATTACATATCTTCGTTTTTCATTTATTTTACTTTCAGAAGTACAAATTGTAGAAGTTATCTTCAAAGAAATGTATCATATTTTAAAGGTATGATTAGGGTTTGATCATGGACAATAGGACCAAATTAATTTTACAAGAATTGATGAATACTCTCTATGTGTTATACCATGTTGCAGAAATTTGCCCATCTATTTTAGCAATGCTCATATACATATATGTAAACATCCATTATTAGTAATGAAGTTCCTACGACATTAAAATGTTATACTTTAATTTATTTTATATGGGGCTAGGAGATTGAGATTGAGGGAATTTATTTCTGTATTTCATATATTTGTTATTCCTATTCTAGATCATGTTGATTACTTGTAATTTTTATAGACATTGAGGTGAAGCCACTCTGTGAGAGACATGATAGGGAATATTCATAGAAACTATGAAATATTTGAATTTAAAAGGCCAGTTATACCATAAGCCTCTTGACAGGGGTTGTTTCTTAGAAGTTAACAATGTATAATGGCACAGCCATATCTGAATGGAATGGCAAAAATCATAAAGCCATCATAGCTGTTTGACAAAGATCCAGCAGAGCTGAGCCACATGATGGCTGCCACACCACCTTTGGTTTTCATCTCCACCCATTGCATACTCGAGGCACTTTTTTTTTTTTTTGATTTTTTTGAGACAGGGTTTCTCTGTGTAGCTTTGCGCCTTTCCTGGAACTCACTCTGTAGTCCAGGCTGGCCTCGAACTCACAGAGATCTGCCCACCTCTGCCTCCCGAGTGCTGGGATTAAAGGCATGCGCCACCCCCGCCTGGCAAGACACTTTCAATATTTGTACAATTTGAGGATATTTGACTGATGGAAAATTCTTTGTGAATCATTTATGCCTTCTCCCAGAAATGCTGTTTCTATGCTTTCCCAGGAAAGTCTTGAACATACTATTCCCCCCCTCCCTGCCTTTAAGAGATATCCTTATCTACTTGAAGGTCTTCCTTATGCCTTGGCCTTAGAGGTTGTGACACATAAAGAAGCCAGAGGTCTCTTCATGAGGCTATGAGACATTCTTGAAACATCTGTCCCTGTACTTACACAGGAACAAGATATTAAAAACAAAGTAACCTCAAAAAGGTCAACAAGATTTGATGGGCTAGAGGAGTTGGCCACAGTTCAGATTACAAGCCTCTTTCCACTGTACACTCAGACAATTATGTGGTATACAACTTTGCCCTACACAGAGACATACTGATGAACAAAGTATGGAGTGGAAGGATGATAAAAGTATGAGGTGTCAGGACCTCACTCTCTTAGAAAAGTTAGCTCATGCAGAGCCATATAATGCCATATGACCAACGAATAACAGAATGCTAGGATTAGAAATATAGATAAATTTTATAAAGATATAAATATGAATATTGATTATATTATGCCAGAATTTGAATAGTAACTGTAGCAGCTTTGGTCTGAGGATTTTTCCTGGGCACTCTGACCACTAAGAGTTAATAATATACTTCTTGGGACATGGCAAAATGCCCAGGGTGGTTGAAGATTTTGTTTTGGTCTAGTTTTCTTGAAGCAACCAAAGCTACCAGCCTGAGAATAGGCTATCATATACCTCTAGATTCTCAAAAATTGGGTTATGGGGCTAATGAGTAAGAATGATAACTGTTTACTAATGATGTCAAAACTTGAGGGAAAATGATTGGAAATGATAACTCTGTTCTGTCATAGTTTATTAATGATGACTAAAAGATGAGCAGAAGCATGTCCAAAAAAAATGATTTGATCTATATTTTGGAACATCATGAATGTATCCCTGCTTACTAAATTCTGTATAAATAAAGAAACACTCTGGCTGCAAGTCTGTCAGGCTGCAAGATTCTCTGGACTACCATGGTCTGGCTCACTTCCTTGCCCTGCCGACTCCTTACATCCTCTGCTGGGACGTGTCCCAATGGGGATGACTCCCATATGCTTCCTCTCTGTTCATCTCTCCTAAAATGAAACTAAGAATTATCCTGAGTCTGATTCCTCTGTTGCAAACTAAGACATTTCCCATGTCTGATTCCTCCATCGTCACTCTTGCATCCACCCATCTTCAGACCTTGCCCTCGTTCCAGCAGTATAACTCAATGATTTACATACAGATGATACTTAATGAACATACACAAAATAAGGAACAAAAGATGGCACTCCCAGTCAATATGTAAAACCCCTTAAACAAATTCATATTAAAAATAAAACTTCTGAGTATATAATTTAATATGTGTATGGAAGAAATAATTTATGAATAGTTTTAACTATGCATGCATACATTTATATAGCACACAGTACCTAAATAACATTTAGAGAAAATTTATTACTTAAATGAAATAAAAACCAAAGTAATGGCCGGGCGTTGGTGGCACACGCCTTTAATCCCAGCACTCGGGAGGCAGAGCCAGGTGGATCTCTGTGAGTTCGAGGCCAGCCTGGGCTACCAAGTGAGCTCCAGGAAAGGCGCAAAGCTACACAGAGAAACCCTGTCTCGAAAAAAAAAAGTATTTAATAATGTGTTATTAGTTGACACAAATAGATTTAATATTTTGAGCTTACTGATTTGTATTACTAGGCCTACCCACTCTCCCAAGCTAATTCAAAAGACAACGTCTCTCCACATTTCTGTCCCATCATTGGATACTGACCAAAATCCTACGGTGGCTCTCTTTGACACTCAACATTTATATTTTTTTCTCTATACACACTCTTGAAACATTTTGGATGAGTGTAGAGAAGAAATGACACTATTTTTATTCCATTCTAGTAACCTGGTATTTAAATTAATATATTATTAACATGTCTGGCATTAGTGGAAGATTTCTTAAATTATGTAATAATGTGGTCATTAGTGTCCATGACTAATACGTGTGTGTGTGTGTGTGTGTGTGTGTGTGTGTGTGTGTACAATGTCAGTTATCAGTCTGAGTACACATGTAGGTAATTCAACACCTGTAGTTTTTAAATGAAAAAAGGTGCTTGCTCTTTACTGTGATTAAAAGTACCCCTCTGACTATCACTAGGAAATTCATAGGCCATCTGTAAACCGCATCTGGAGGGAGAAAGCTTACAACATTGTTTAGAAAAGGAAGTGAAAAATTGTTTGAGTAAACCCAATACAGGTAAAAACAAAACAAAACAAAATGAAAACTCAGCTGAACTCAGATAAGTAGGGCTCATTTCATTTGTGACTTTGAACCCATATATTCACATAGACACACATGCACACACACACATAGACACACATGTGCACACGTACATGCATAGATAGTATCCAACCCCTTGAAAAGGAAGGAATCTAGAACAGACCTTCCTGTTATATGAAAATTTATCAGTCATTTACTTCCTTCATCTCAGACAGCCATTGTTGTGCTTTTTGTTTTTTTAGTTAAACTCTTCCCCCCAAATTTTACATGTTGTCTGTGAAGTAGTGCGCCATTTTGTCCCAAATTATTATCATATGATAAAGATAAGTTACCATTTACACACAAATTATTAAAGAAAAATTGGTTCCCGGTATGGTTAACTGGGCTAGATGCCACTATGAACAACAAAGAGCAATGATTTGAGGTAAGTAGGTTTTTATTCTTTATACAAAGATAAAAGTCTTTCCAAAGTGATTGTAATATATCGCATTTGTCTCTGGCCATTGACACCAGAGGGAATCGATCCTAGTGTTAGACTTTTGTGATGATTAAATTACTTATTATTTGACACACCATAGAATCACCTGGGAATGGAGTTTCAGTGAGAGACTGTTTGTATTGAGTTGACCTGTGGTCATGTCTATGAGATAGAATTAGTTAACTTAATAGATTTGGGAGGGCTCAGACCACTGTGGGTGTCACTAATCCCTACACAGGAGTTCCTTGACTATCTAAGTGTGAAATAATACTTTGGTAATAGTCTGTGTTATTAGGGGGGGTTCCACAGGTCCCCTTTGCCTAATGACACAACAATATAAAATTCATTCCTGGCACTGGAAATTTCTTTGGTGTTATAAGGTATCTAGCTGGGTCATTGCTTCCCCAGTATAGGGTGATTCCATATAGATTCCTTTCAAATATATTTTAAGAAGCTTCTACGGTAGTAGATTTTACCCTTCCCTCCCTAATGACACAGAGAAAATAGATGTGTACGACCATACAGCTGAAATAAGTTTTAAAGATAATTGCATTAATAGTATTATTATTTGAAATATTCTTGACATCTGGAATTAGTAGTATGAATAAATTCTTATCCCACTACTGATGTATCTCTGAGTGCATTTTATATATAAACAGTTTTGATGCTAAGGCATTCATTTATTCTTCATTGCAAATCCCTTTGGGAAAGTGATACAAAATGTGAATAGACTGAATCCCTCCTGTATAGAAGCAGTAGGAGGTAACAGTTGTGAAGTCACTATTTTCTTTCTTACTCTTTTTTTTTCTCCTTTTTCTAGTCATGTATCTATGATATCTTCTGTCTTCATTTTTGCTTCATAAATTATATTGATTCCAAATCCTGTGCTGTTTGTCTTTATTATTTTTGTCAATTCTAAAAGTTCTCTATCAACAAGACTAAGCCTGATTCATGAACAAACCTGAATTATATTTAAGTTGTTTTTTTCATTGATTAATGATTCATTTTTGTCATTTAAACACCATATTAGATATATATTTTACATATAACAGACATGAATATAAACATATTTATTTTCAAAATAAACAATGGTATTAATATTTCTGTTCTCTCTCTTACATAATTTAACATTCCTATTATTGCATAGGTAATGCGGTCACTCACTCTACAGGTAAGCATAGGTTAACGAAGCTTAAAAGTTTATAATTTTACCCAGGTTTTAAAATTTTGCTATTCTATGTATTTGTAATATATCTTATGTGGCTGTTCACCTGAAAATGGCTTATGATTTGGTTTCCTTATGGATCAGATTCCTCTTCACATTGAAATAAATGTTTTCCTTGATCAAAAACTAAGTGACATTGGAACATAATTTTCTGTGAATGATTGCTTCATCTAAATAGTATGCTTTCTTGTCCAAATGTTGTGTGCTTGCTACAAATATATGAATGCATGTGTATCTATCTATCTATCTATCTATCTATCTATCTATCTATCTATCTATCTATCATCTATCTATCATCTATCTATCCATTTATCATCTAAAATCTATTTATCTATTTAGCAGAAATATTACAAGGTTTCCATTTATCCTCATCCTACTTATTCACGCTGATTGGTATTTTCGTGTATTCCTTTGACAAATAAGAAGATACAATTGTGATAGTTATAATTGCTAAATGTTCCTAAAATTAATGGGAGAGAGTTTATTAAAAGCTCCCATTTACTTAACACAAAGTTTGAATTATAATAGATCCTGGTTAAGTGTAATTATGATCTCTTAATGACTTCCAATTGATTTTTGTTATGGCCACCACAATTAAAGAGAACATAATTAATTTGTTTTGCTAAATAAGTAAAGTGAAGCATGACCAGTATCGGAGCACTGATGTGAGTTGAGAGCTATTTTCAGGAACAAAATCAACCAGTATATTTTAAAAATGTAAAAACCTTTAGAGCTCATTGGGGAATAGGCTTTCATTTACAAGGGGAAAATTTAGACTGAAGGGCCACAGGATTTACTCACAGGCATATTAATGAAATAATGAAGAATAGGACCCCAAAATTCTTATCCTTTCCATTCTTATCTTTTTTTCCCTTACCATCTACTTAGAAATGCTTTTTTGGTTCTTGAAATTACTCTATGTAATTAACAATTTGGTCCTTTCATAAGACAAATGGTTGTAAATAAATGAGCAGGTCAAAACATTCTCCTGATTACTTTTAGCATCACGATGATCAATAACAATGTGTTTTATTATAAAAATGTTTCACACTAAATGAATAATTAATGTTAGGTACAATATATGCCAAGTAATTCAAATATGACTTAACTCTTGGTGTTAGTTTGAATAATAACTTCCCCCATAGCATATATTTGCATGCTTGGTCCCCAGTGGGTGGAGATTTTGAGAAGAAATAAGAGGTATACTTTTGTTGGAGCTGTGTCACTGGGAGTAGACTTCAAGGTTTCAAAAGATTCAAGCCATCCCAGTCTCTTCCTCTTCCGTATGTTTATGCTTCAACATGTTAGATATTGGATACTGCTATAGGACTATGTCTGCCTGCCTGCTGTTGTGATCCTACTGTGATAGTCATGGACTCTAACCCTCTGAATCTGTAAAGCTCAAATAAACTCTTATTGTCTACACATTTCCTTGGTTATAATGTCTTACCACAGCAATAGAAAAGTGGCTGACTTAACATAAAATAGACAAACTTTGTATAAAATAGCTGAGGTGTGTGAACAGATCAGGAATGGTGCATTTAAAATGCAGCAGTATTCCATTGGACTGCTACATTATTCTCATGTTACTTATCAAGATACTTGTCAGAATGAATTAGTATACATATGCATTTTTTTTCTTATCCTTAGTTTTGGAAGTTCTGGTCCAGGGATAATGCCTTATCATTCTAGGTCCCTGGCAAAAGGGGCACCTCTTGTCAGGAATGTGTAACAGAAAAAACACCACACACCACAAACAAAAGGATGCCTGGACAGACCGGGGTCATCAAATTACTGCTTGTAATGATACCAGTGACCTAGAGACCTCTCAGGCTCCATCTTTTAAACTTTCCATCATATAACAGAAGCAACACTCTGAGGACCACATATTTAAGTCATGGCTTTTGTCAGAACCTTTCTCAAAACTGTACAATGTTACTTATTCAACCTGAAATAAAATTACAGCTAAAGATTCTACTTTGGACAAAATTGTTTTAGAATAATATTACAAGTAGTTGCCTTTGAGAGTTAACCATTTTATTTACCTAGAAAATGCAGATAGTTAATAATGTATTTTAGTAACTCTAGAATGGATTGCCCTTTGTATGGGTATGATTAGTAAGGAATGTTTCTCTTTAGCTGTTAGGAGAGGATATTATTCAATGTGACTAGTGTACAATAGAAGAACACTGAAGTCAGAACAAATTTCTCTTCTCCATTTGAGATAGGATGTTATCTTTGCCCATTCTTGATATTAGTGTTCCTCTTTCTTGGGCTGCAGGTTTGAAGAAGACATTCACACTATTAGATTTTCTGCATGTCCATGATTCAGGAAAAACAATGTATTAATTCTCAGTCCTCATGATTATTCGATTCAATTCTTCACAACGAATCTCCTAACATGTATCTATATCTGTATCTATCTATCAATGGATCATCTATCAATCTACTATCTATTTGTATAACTATTATTAATCAATCTAGCTATCTGCTCTATTTTGTTGAGTCTATTTCTCGGGAAAACACTGAATAATGCATCACCGTCTATACTGTCACACAGGGTCAACTTTCTAGTGGTTCTGAACACACGCTTCTGAGATTCATAACATTAGGCTCATCTGTGAGCTTAATAGAAATGCTAATTTGGGGGCTCTCACGCAGACCTATTGACAAACAATCACTCTTAACAAGTCCTCCAGATGATTCTAATGAACTATAAATTTTCATAACCAGTGTTTTACATGAATTTTAGAATTAAGGTAACTCTACTTAATTATGTCTGCAGTAGTTCCTCCTACAGACAAAAAAATATTGCACCAGATCTTTTTGCCTTTCCAAAAACATATTGATCTCTCCTTATTCTTTTTTTATTTTAATTTCATGTTCATTATATAAAAAAATTGCAAATTAAAAAATCCTCATTATATTTGTTCTAAATAGAAAATTTCACTTTTAATTTCTTACTTTAAATATTAGGCTATCTTAAAGTAGTTTCTTAATGTTAATAAAAATGATATAGTCATTTTAAAGTAGATGAAATTTAATATGCATGTTTAAATAAAAATATACATTTATGTGCACATATTAAATATAGTGCTTAGTGTCACTTGTTCTGCTTTTTATGAGTAATGGAATGTCATATATTTTAAGTAGTTGTGTGTGTATATTTTGGTTTTCTTGTTTGTCTAAAGTGAAAGTCAATTATTCAATTAACAACATTTTTTAAATATGCAAACAATATTTTGTCATGAGACTATAGCCAATTATCATTTTCTTTCTTACAATATCTACCATTTTCTTTAACATATTTATTAACATTTTCAAAGAAAATGGTCCATCATTTTACTTCTTTTACAACAGACATAAGTTATATTACACATATTTCAGTAAGTTATTCATTCCTTTATGGGAAACAGTTTTTCTACTTGAGTGAAGAATGATAGAGGATCTTAAACATAAATTTACTTAATAAATACTTGACAAAATATAACGTTATTGATATAATTAGGTAGTCATAAACACAGTTACCAGTCTTCTGGTTGCCACAAAACAACCAACAAAGACATTTTATAGGTAGATTTTATTGGCTGAAATGAAAAGATTCAGTTCAATGATTTATGTTAGAAGCTTCACAGTGTTAATCAAATGTAATGAATTTGTGTTTTACAATTAAGAAATGAGGGCTGGGCACCGTACCGGCTTCTGTTTTCTCAGTAGTCATGAGTTTGGAAAAGAGCCAAGATGGCCAAGCAAACTTTTCCAACATGGCTGAGACTGAGGGACAGTAAAGATAAACAATTGGTGTAAGCTGAAATATTTTTAGAAAATATCCACTGTAGCTATTTTGCACTTTAAATTGAATCACAGAACAAGATTAAAATGTGAGTAAGATGACTTGGATTTAATGAGGGCAAACCATCTTTGTACTTTGCAAGTTACTTTATTTCCATCCACCTTGGTTCCTCTATTTATAAAATGTAAGGGACTGATTAATTGATATGGACTCTTTGCAACTTTCACCATCTACATTTTTCCTTCCTAAAGTTGTAAATTTGTTTATGTACTATGTATGAAAAATAGTTTTTGATCATTTATTTAGTTGGAAGAATGGGCCTGTGTAAAATAATACTTTCTAGTTACAATAACTTTACTTCTGCTTAGGATAACCTGGAATAGCCATTAGATTAACAAGATTACAAAGAAAGGTTAACATTTTTGGATTTTATAAGGCATCAGCCATCATTAAATGACCCCTGTAAGATTTTAATTATTGAGACTTGGAGGACATAGTTTGCTTCCAAATACAAAAGCCATGTGTAACAAGATAATTTCGTTGTGGATGATGTGTAGCCTTCCTAAAGTCTGGTTTTCGGTAATCTGACAAGAAAGGAAAGATCTCACCTAGTTTTTGAAGTTAGTTGTAATACAGGATGTCACCACAAGAAGGATAAGAAATGAAGAGGAAAGTGAATATGTTTAGTGGCTTTTGGTGTATATGGAGTATAGTAATTTTCTCCGAGATAAAACTATCCATCTTGTTAAAAACAAACAAACAAACAAACAAACAAAAAATCTTCAGACACTAGCTATTAAAAGGGAGGAAAAACAACAGGATATTCTTAGGCAAGATGAAGCATTCCATCCTTCAGGGAAGCTGAAGAAGTAAACAACTCAAACACTCAGGAACACCCTGAAACTGACCAAACTCAACATGCCCTTTCTCCCCAAGCATATATAAACAATAATGACCGCTGAGAGACCCTCTCAAAGAAGATGATCTGCCTGAACAAACAAATACCACTTGTCTTGTTGGCAAGAGTCAGATGACCCTGAGATACCTGGAAGAGGTTCAGATTACCTCAGCTACCATCAAAGAACACTGTCAAACATTGTTAGCTGTACGTCATGTCACCAGTTTTAGTGACGTGTCATCAATGGTGTGGTGCAGTTTGGTGAGTTATTTTTGCTCCTGTGAGTGAGCACTCATCCATATTCTTGTTAGTAACTCCAATGTAATTCAAGGGCTCCTTATACTGACCATCATCTCTGTTCTTTGCTCTATCACTAGTTCCCTATCTACTAACTAGATGCTCCTTCATATCTTAAATTGAGAAGAATAAGTATCTTTACAATTTATAGGCATGTAAAAGGGAGAACTTGTGAATGAACAACCCACATTGAATATCTGAACATAACTAAACAATTATGAGAATGTAACATCCAATGCTATGTGATATCATATAAAATACAGAAAAATAATTAAAACTGTGTTACAAAGAGTTAAACTTTTCTCATACTTGACATCTTTTAACTTACTTGCAAGTAAATACAGAAAACAGAAAAGAGAGGCTCAATAAAAAGCGTTCACCTTATTCAATCAAATCTTATTATTTCTATTGATTTAGTAACTCGTAAACCTCATTTTCCGCTCTGGGAAGTGATAATGTTTCTGGCCATCAGCTCTTTTCTTTCAGGACTCTAATTTGAAATATTTCAAACACCCCTGAAATTTGCAAAATAATGCACATGCTTATCTTCCAGAAGGAACCTCCTAAATGCAGATATGTTGTGCTTTGCCAGCACAACCCCGAATGTTAACGACCAGGATAACTTCCTTCTAAGAAACCTACAGTCTACCCAGGCTGTGAAATACAACTCTTATTTTGCTGGAGGTTCTAGAAGATGCAACTGCTGGCTGACAAAGCGATCAAGTGGGTTCAGGTGGGGAACGGAAGGTTAACAACAGCCTCTGTAATAGAAATGTAGACAAAAGATAATGCAAGTTTCTAGCTTTCAAGGGATTCACTGACGGTGGCTGACTATGAGCTTTCAGCTTTAAATCTAATAAAGTCCTCAGGCAGAGCAATGGTGAGGTTGTTACCTCTGAGAAATGGCAATGTGGTTTTCAGTATTTGGAATCAGAAGCTGGGCATACGGAAAGATTTCACGAGAATCTAAGCTGAAATCAAAATTTATAGTAAGTTCATGGCTCCAGTTTTTCATGCATACATTAACATTTCCAGTATGAAGAACTTAAATGAAAATAGTTTAACGACACTGGCTCCCAGTTATTTCCAAATCATAAGCTGATCCAGACACTGACATGTAATTTTGCAACTGTACTTCGTCAAAGCAGACGTCTTTTTTCCTAACTCAATTTTCTCCTAAGCTAACAGTGCCATCACAGGAAGAGACTCTAATGTAAGTACTACTAATCACTTTAGGTTTAATTTGAATATAAAGCAGAATATTAGCTTGAAAAGAAGAGTCCTGGAGTGAGCAGAGGTTTGAAATGTGGTGAACTTCAAACACTACTTTCTACTCACTATCTCAAGTTGCCTTTCAATACTACCTTTCTGCCATTTATACTAAGTGTTAATTTCTGCTATTTATACTAACTTCAGAATAACCTAGTGTTCCTTGAGGAATGGCTGCAGTCATTTTATCTAGGAGGTGCTAAGCACATGTGATGTATTTCTTGACAAGGACTTCATCTGCTCACTGTACATTCTAGTATTTGAAATCTTTACTTTTCATTATGACATTGCCTTGCATGGTCATTCCTTCTCATCCCATTATTTTTTTTAAGGAATTGCAAACTCAGATAAATGAGAAAGATACCATAGTTTTAGCTAAACTGAAGTTTTCGGGGGAAATATATATATATATATATATATATATATATATATATATAT
>CABHPH010111495.1:29556-56220 GCA_902168325.1 Peromyscus nudipes
ATATATATATATATATATATATATATATATATATATATATGTACATGCAGCACCAAACACAAACACCATTAACTCTAAAAGCAGATTAAAAACAACATCACTTCTGCCATTTATGGTAATGCAACCTAGATACCTCACTATTTTAAATGTCAACATTTCTGTGGCTTATAATTTTCATTGACTATGTTAATGGTTTAGTGTGCCTTTAACAGATGCTACACTTATATTTAGGAATATATATTATATATATGTTTAGGAAAATACATATTTAGAAATATATATTTACATTTTGGCGTATGTATTCCTAATATATACTTCTAATAATATATTCCATATCTATTCCTAAATGCTTTCCAAGATGGAGTAATGCAACTATTGTCTTTAAAGTAATCGAGGATGAAAATTGCATTTTCCATTAGTGGATATGACAAAATCAATAGTGGATAAAGGGCACGGTGACAAACTTAAGGAAATTGAAGTTGGTCTGGGAGGGTGACTCAGCAGATCAAATGTGATCTAATTCCAGCCTCAGAACACACAGGAGAAGTTGGTTACAGTGATGTATATGTGGGATCCCAATGCTGGAAGCAGCAGACAGGGAGGTAGGTATCTGTGTCTTTCTGGTTAGTCAACCCATTTAAATTGGGATGCTTCAGGTTCAGTGTCAGACCCTGACTGGACAAACAAGTTGGAAGGCAATTAAGAGAAACACTGAACGTCTACAGATACTTCTTCTACAGGTACTTGCACACCCATGAATAACCAGACATATTCACACAGACACACACAGACACACACACACACACACACACAAACACACACACACACACACACATGAGGGCAGGGGATAGACTACTGAGCAAGAAATCTTCAAGCATGCTTCAAGTGTTTTTTTAATTATAGCATTATTACATCATCTACTCCTTCCCTTTCTTCCCTCTGAACCCTCCCATATATCACTCTTTGTTTCAAGCTCATAGCCTCTTTTCTTAAAATTGATTCTCACTATATACATGTATGCATACTTATATACAATATATTCACAAATATAACTTGTTCAGCCTGTATGTTTTCATGGCTGAGGATTTGGGATTGGATATCTAATTAGTGTATCCTCCCAGAAAATACTGTTTCTACCATTCTCAACATGCATTAGTTGCCTACAGTTCTTTGTGTAAGTTTGAGGGATCAAAGAACATTGGAGAACACAGAGGAAACTGCTGATTGTTGAAGCCAGAGAATCAGAGTTTGCTTTGAGATTATGTCTCCTAGTAATTTCCGTGGCTACACCCAGATGTCTCATTAACGTGGCCATTTAAACATGAGCCAAACAAGAATGACAACAATGATACCCTACTGTGCCACCAACACACACTTGCCTGTGTAACACACAGTACCCTCTTCACCTACTTCTGCTGTTTCTGAAAAAAAGTCTATAAATGCCAAAATTATGTATTATCCTCATTTCGACAACAAATTTGATGATTTGCTGAAATTAGGTATATTAATTTTCTAAGAAAAGAGGTGAATTTTATGTAGGAGTTATTAAAAAGGATTCAAATGCAACAGAACATTTTAAAGGACTCTCATGCCTACATTGCTGTATCCATCTTAATTGTTCACACAAGATGTGTCATAGACAAGTCCACAAAGATGACAGGGCATAATGCTGGAAGTTTAGGTTCAGATGAGCCATGTGGTTGTACCACTTACACCTTTAGACCATAGACTAAAGGAAGTAGGCTTTCACTCTTCCTTCACATGGGTGATTCTATCAGACCATCCACTTTATAATTTTGAATTAAAAAAAAAATCCTGGTTCAGTGTTCTGTTTTCACATCTGGCAGGAAGTTTGCACAAGTATTCCCTAGAGATAGCATATGATCTTTGAAGACCTAGAAATTATTGAAGTTAATTGAATTTATACGGCATCTGGGTTGTCAGAAATGCTGGGATGGCACTAATTAGACTTATTACCAATACCAACTGTGAAAGCAGCATAAAAACATGAAAATGTGGTTCACTGAAAATGTGAAGTTGGAGGCATCGTCCATGCTAGTTCTTGCTGCCTTAATTCCATTGCTCTTTCCAACCCCTCATAATTTGATGTGGCTGTATTGTTATTTTTGCTAATCGTTTACTTAATCCTGAATCACATTCTAAACAGGTGATGCCATCTCCTAATGGAAGACCAGAAATATATGCTCCCTGTAAATAAATATAAATGGCAATGGGTGCTGTCAAAATTAATGTATAGCTTGATAAAGATAATGATGATAGAAAGTGTTCCATAGAGAAAAATAAACCTATTAATCTTAGAATCTCAGTGCTGCTCCAGCATGGAAGGGCTATCATACAAATAAGATTTTAGTGTGAACGAGATAAGCAACTGGTTCTTTGAAGTTTATCCTTCTTTTCTCATGAAGATTTATACCATTTTATATAAAATAACCCAATCTAAATAGTTGTTCTTTAGCAAGTTTGGAAGATTATGATGAAATAGGAAAATTGTATGAATATAGGTAAATGCAAATATTTTTAACATTGTTAATGAATTATAATAAATGTACAGTATATTGTAGAAATTATAGAAACCACAGATTGGAGATTTTGTACAGCTGGACATTTCTTAGAGTTTTCCTAATACTGCGCTGTTGCTGTTCCTGCTCCTGCTGATGGTGATAATGAATATTTATCTAGTTTTAGTCAGTAATTGTAAAAATATTAAAAACAAAGAAATTTTATTTTTTATAAAATCACTTGTGTGCCTCTGTCAATGATAATTTTGACACAAGATAGATAAATATTATGTTAAAATACAGTTCCACACCAATACCTAACAAAAGTTTAGAAGACAGATAAATTAAACATTAATTAAATAAATTTTACTTTATGTCTAGTTTCTTGAGTTCTTTATATATTTTGGAGATCAACTGGAACAGGGATGGAGTAGGAGAAAAAATGAGAGATATCTTGATAGAGGAAGACATCATGGGGATAGGGTGATACTGGGTGCTAGGGAAGTTCCCAGGAATCCCCAAGATGACTCCAGCTTAGACTAATAGCAATAGTGGAGAGGGTGCCTGAGCTGGCCTACCCCAGTGATCAGATTGGTGAATACCCTAACTGTCGTCATAGAGCCTTCATCCAGTAACTGAGGAAGCAGATTCAGAGATCCACAGCCCAGAACCAGGCCTAGCTCCAGAAGTTCAGTCGAAGACAGGGAAAAGGGATTCTATGAGCAAGGGGCATCAAGATCATGATAGGGAAATCTACAGAGACAACCGAACCAAGCTAGTGGGAACTCATGAACTTTAGACCAACAGCTGTGGGACCTGCATGGGACTGGACTAAGCCCTCTGCATAAGCGACAGAGTTGTGTAGCTTGGTCTATTCAAGGGGCCCACAGCAGTGGAGTCAGGATCTATGCCTGTTGCATAAGCTGGCTTTTTGGAGCCCACTACTTATGGTGGGACACCTTGCACAGTCTTGATGCAGGGAGAGGGGCTTGGACCTGCCTCAGTTGAAAGTACCAGGCTTTGCTGACTCCTCATGGGAGGCCTTACCTTTTCAGAGGGGATGGGGGGGTGGTTTGGCGGTGGGAGGGGAAGGCTTTCAGGGAGCAGGAGGAAGGATAAGAGGGTGATCTGTGGTAGGTATATAAAATGAATAATAAAATTTTTCTTAATAAAGAAAAAAGTAATAATAAAAATTTCATTTTATGACAAATTTTTAGTAGGTTAAGCTGTACTGTAAATAACAAAAAACTTTCCATATTTATAAAATTCATCAATATTTAGAAAAGAATTAGATATATCTGTCTTTTTAAATATTAGCAAGTGTACTGACTGGTTTTGTGTGTCCAGTGAGTGACACAAAGTACAGTCATCAGAGTGGAAGGAGCCTCAGTTGAGGAAATGCCTCCATGAGATCCAGCTGGAAGGCATTTTCTCAATGAGTGACCAATGTGGGGAGGGCCCAGGCCCTGGTGGATGGTTCCACTCCTGAGCTGCTGGTCCTCAGTTCTGTAAGAAAGCAGGTTGAGTACCATGAGAAGCAAGTCAGTAAGCAGACATCCTCCAAGGCCAATGTATCAGCTCCTGCCTCCAGATTCCAGCCCGTCTTGAGTTCCTCTCCTGACTTCCTCCAGTGATGGACTACGATTTGGAAGTATTTCTCCCCAACTTTCTTTTTGGTCATGGTGTTTTGTCACAGCAAATAGAAACTCTAAGATGGAAAGTTTTGTCTCAGTGTCAAAAAACAGCATGACAGCCCTAAATGACTTTGCTACAGCTGCTACTTATGAAGTTAGTACAAGAGATGAACATCAAACATTAATTCACTTGAGTTCTGAAACTAATTTATTTTATTTATTTAATAAAGAACGAAGGTAATTTTAAATAGTGGTACAGAGCAAGTCAGTACACTGAAGTCCAAAAGGAGAAAGCAGGCATTCAGGGGACGCCAAACTAGAATTATTCCACATGGTTATGAAGAAGCTCAACCAGGGAGTCCTTGAAATGCAGATATCCTGTCTCCCTCCCTCCAATGGACGAAGGCAAGTGTGATGGCATCTCCGTAGCCCTGAAGCACTAGAACTCATGCGGAGAGCTGAGCCACACAACCTGTCGTCTTCTTCAGGGGAAAATGCTGGTCACCACACCTGTCATTAGCATAGCTGTTACCACTTTTCAATCTGTCCAAAGTAATGAGATCATTTTTCTTTTTCAGGAATTTTTAGAATCACCGTTGTCATCCTCACTACTTATATTTTTCTTTTTCTGTGCTAATACTGTTCCTTTCTCAAGGACTTCAAAGCCACTACAGAATTTTCATCCTGTGACCTGCAGCAAACCACACACCGAGCACGGAGTACCCATTGATATTTGAATTTGACTCCTTTTCTTCCCTCATTTCCTCGTCTTCCTCTTTCCTGTTCTGTCCTAGATTCTTGCAGTACATTTTGAAAAGTCTCCTTACACCAGAGTCCCCTGACTGAAAGCTGCTTGCATTTGGGATAAATGTATGTTAGAAGTCCTGCCTGTGGCAGCTACAACTGGACTCTGTTAAGACACCAACGATCAAATCTACGGGGCTTAGTTATTTGAGAAGGT
Source organism: Peromyscus nudipes (assembly GCA_902168325.1). Lineage (NCBI taxonomy): Eukaryota > Metazoa > Chordata > Mammalia > Rodentia > Cricetidae > Peromyscus > Peromyscus nudipes. The sequence continues at coordinate 34,671 of CABHPH010111495.1, forward strand.
GGTAAAATTAAAATACATGGATCTTAAATTGATTTTAAAAGGCTTAGACAAACTCATGAATCAGTAAGGTTCTCTGTTATGCCCAGATTGCTGGGACTGTTGGTTTAGCGGTGCTCTTATCCTGAGAGGAAAAGTCATGGAACATGACAAACCCACTAACAAGAGTTTTATTGAGACAAGGAGAAAGGGATAGATGTGTTCAGGCCTGCTGAAAAGGGGAGGGAACATGGGATTCGCCTTTTAAGGACCACCCGCATATGCTCACATGGGCCCAGGGGCTACTCCATGCATGCACATACATCATGTGGTCACAGGGTGCGTGATTTACATAACCACGTAACCACGCAGAGCATGGGTTACATAAGACAGGGCATGTGTGATCATGGGGGCGTGACTGGAATTCCTATCAGGGACCCCCCCAAAAGACCACCACAGAGATCGAATCCCGAATGTAAAAGCAAAGAGCCTTTATTATTTCAAGCTCAGAGCTTGGGCCCTCTCTCTGCCACAGCAGTGAGAGCAGAGAGCCCAGAGCCTAAGCAGGGTGGGGTTTTTAATCATAGCAGAGGTTGGGGTGAGGGGATTTCCAGATTTCAGGACTCTGATTGGCCGACATTTGTGTAGGGGTATAGGGGATGTTTGGAATGTCAGGTATTTCCTCTTAGATGCAGACCCCCACTGGGTGGGGTCAGCTTATGGCTCTTCCTGGGTCTGGTGTTGCCTGCTAGAAGCTGTGTCTGGGCCTCAGGTATTTCCCCTAAGATGCAGGCCCCACTGGGTGGAGTCTGCCAGAAGCTGTATCTGGGCCTCTAAGCCTGTCATGGCAGCTGTGTGGTCAAGCTGCTTTAGTGCCCTTCTATGTTCTCAATACATAAGATCGTTATTGTTATTTTTCCTTGTTTCGTTCTTTGATAAGAACAGTATCCTCGGTCTAAAAGGTATTTTATATAGGAGTTGGCCTTGCATTTTTTTGCTGTTACACAGGCTGTCACAATTATATGCCATCCAGAAAGTTCATATGATCAGCACCCATGTAAAAAATTCCCAAACATCAAATATGTATTTTAAAAGTTCTGTATTTAATACTAACATTCGACTCTCTTACATAAATGTTTGAATTTATACACACACACACATACACACACACAGCTCTTTAATATGGTAGGCAATGGTTTAAATTAGGACAAATTGAATCTACTTGATTAGTGAATATATTGGACATTGAATTGCAATATACATTAACCGTTAAATAATACTTAATTTAAGAAGTACAATGAGATATTTTGATATGTATATATCATAGAAAGATCAAATCAGACTAGTGAACATGTTCTGCTCAAACACTTACATTGTATCTTTGTTGTGGTTAGAACATTAAAATCCCAGTTTTAGCTGCTTTGAAGTAATATTAACTATAGTCACTACATTGTACTACAGAACAGCAGAGCCTTTTCTAACAACACGTTTTCTTGCTAACTGTAGTAGCCTTCAATAAGAATTTTGACTTGAACATTTTGATTCACAGATACAAGGGCTTAATGGCAAACCACACCACTTGAGTAAGAATTGCTTCTTCTGAATTGCTTTGAAATCTATCTACATATGTATTGCACTTAGACTCCAAAGCAGCACCGTGCTGGTGCTGGCTTGCTTCCCTCAGTGATGAGGTGGTGCCATACAAGAAGCGGAGTGACAGCTCCTGATGACTGCATTGTGGATAAAGGCACTTCTGTTCTCACCGGGAACATGGAAACACCCTGTGATTTGCAGAGTACTATTTATTCCCTAGGTACCCAGAAGAAAATCATTTCCTTTTAGACGTAGCCTACAAAGTATGTATGTACATTATGCTTTCTCTTATTGTTATTTAAAACAACACCGAAAATTGAAGGAAATCCTTAATAGTTGCATTTAGAGATCCTGTTTACTTACGTAAAAGGACATGTAATATGAAAAGTTTGCACTTGTAGATGATTTTAAGTAGAAAAATAATGTAGAAGAGGCTTCCAATACTTAAAATGCAAAAGGAATATAACTTTCTTTGCCGTAAAATCAAATGTATAAAATTGCATTTTTATTGTTGAAAGGACAGGGTTATTAGATAAAGTATGAAAAACCAATGAAATACAGATGCATATTTTTAATGTTTATCTTTAAAGTTGCTTTTGAGTTTTAAGAGTACTAGAATGAGGGACTGGGGAGGTACCTGAAGGGCTGAAAGTACTTTAAGTGCAACCATAAAGGAGCTGAGTTTAAATCCCACCACTCCTGTAAAAAGCCAAGCCTGGATGTTGTGCTCCTGTGGAGGGCAGAGACAGGAAGGAGAACGGAACTTGCTGCTCACCAACCTTGCTTCAGGTTCACTGAGTGACTCTGCTCTAGGGACTGTGTGATCTTCTGAGGAATGTGTCTTGTTTGACAAAGACATGGTACTTCAACCTCATGGTAGTGAAAATGTCTTCCCCAGTAGTGACTGAGACCCTCACGGGGTCCAAGTGGGAATGTTGACAGTGTGTCCAGAAAAGGTTCACTTGAACTTTCTCCTTAGAGTATTACATCCTGAAGTCTGCTTCCCTATGGAGACTGCTGCCAAGAGTAGCCGACCTTGCCTCCCCTCCCATTCGGCTCTATGTAAAAACCCCATCTCTCAGGTCAATTGTAGATAATAAACACACTGATCTTCCAGGGGACGGAGACTGAGACCCACAACACTCATCCCAGCTTTTCTGTGTGCAGGTTTGTCCTTTCTCCATCCCCTTACTATCCCAGTGAGGTAAATCCCTGGAGCTGTGCAGAGCATAGTAGTTATCTCAACATCTCAACTTAATAGAGTTAAGTGTGTCAGAGCAGGACACTTTTATTCTCTGGTCCCCATATGTGCATATATTTGCGGATGTTCATTCAAACACAAGTGTGCATATACCACACACACATAACTCACACACAAGCACACATATACAAGAAACACACACACACACACACACACACACACACACACGCACATACATACATACACATATACACACACACACACACTCAACTAACAGAATAAAACCTACATCTCTATATTATAATATTTAGGCTCATGAGTTATGTTAATTATATTTAAAGAATGTTCCAGGATGTTAATAACTAAACTTTTTACCTGGAGTTGAAAAAAGGGAGTAAAGACTCTTCAGCTCTAAATTCTGGGTTGCATTATCCCTGTCAGAAATGCTCCACTCATCATTTTGCATCTTGCTTTCAGCTCCCTGTCGCTACTGTCTGTTGCTCGGTTTGGGGTCCATTCTCACAGCCTACCTACTTTCTGGGAGCGGACATAAAACCTGGTCTAAGGAAGCACTGCTGGTAGACCCTGGCTGCATGGTTTGTCATGTTTTAGTCCTGACTTTCAGCAGGAGCCAAACAGGTGCTCCTTAATGTACTTCAAGCACAACAGGCTGAAAGCACCAGGCTTGTTAAATGAATGTTTTTCAGAGACTTAATCCGAGCCCCATTAAAGGTAGGAAGAGACTTCTAACTGTGGCTTGCAATCTTGTTTCCCGGAGGCGTGCACAGATATAATGAACTGGCTTGCATGCTTCCAAGAGTGCTTGTTAGGTGCCAAACTGTTAGGCTTCGCTTTTTCATGTACATACATTCTCATTCTATTGTCAGAACAACACAGTGAGGCACGATTGTTAGGCAGCTATTGAAACTCAGAAGCTAAGCAACTTGCATACAGTCTTGCTCGAGATAAAAAGAGTACCCTAGAAAGAGGCGGAGCTTTAATTCATATAGGCAAAATTTAGTCTGTTCACTCTTTGAGAGCTTATAAAGGGGGTCCTATTAGACATCAAGAACCTGAGCTGAATGCTAGAATTCTGTTTTTGGTGAAAGATTTCCCATTGGAAAAAAAGAGAAAAAGGAAGGAAGGAAGGAAGGAAGGAAGGAAGGAAGGAAGGAAGGAAGGAAGGAAGGAAGGAAGAAAGGAAGGAAGGAAGGAAGGAAGGAAGAAAGATGGAAAAAAAAGCAGTAGATTCAAAATATTGTTCTCAGAACACTGTTCTCAGTTTAGAATTCCTGAGCTAAGTTATTTATATGATAATTTTATGTTTCTTCCTCTAAATATAGTGATAATGATATTTTAAAACACAGCTTTTGAATCTGCTGAATATGAACATAATAAGAGTGGTCATAAGTTATTTGATGTGAATCCAGAAAATTTATGACCAGTAGATACATCCAGAAAATCTCTCTTTTTTTCTAACTCTGGGCCCACTCCCTACTGGTTCCCACCTTCCAAGAGCACAGACCCTAACAGCAGCCTTTCAGTGGGTGTTACTATTTAGCTCATGTGAGTCCTTTAGCCTAAAAAGGCAGAAGGGTATGTTGTTAAGGAGCATTTTAAGAGATTTTTTTTTTTTAAAACCTAAAAGGGAAAATGGGATACTGAATAAATTAGGAGTTAGCTGAAGGTCATTTTAACTGTACTAATTTAGAAATACAGGAGAAAAAAGATTTTCTATCTCTTAATGAGACAAAATATATGCATAGGGATGTGGTTAGATATGGCCAGAGATTCTGTTTGGACACCTTCTTAATTAGTTCAATAAAAATGAAGTTTCAAGAATGAGATTAACTCAACAAATCAATTGATAACAACTGATTAATTGATGTCAGTTATCATTTATAAAGCAGTTTGAACATGGAACATGTTATGAGTATTAAGTAGTATTATTAAGATTATAATGATGAGGATGCAGATGAAAAATCTACCATGGGTACCATTTTAAAAAAGGGTTTGTAATAAGAACATAGTGAATGATGACATGGCATTCAGGAAGCAATATCAAGCTATTTTAATTTTCTTTCTTGCTTTTTACAGACACATATAGACACATGCACATTCACACAGACAAACATTCATTTAAGGTGGTGTCTTTTTAACCTTGTTTTTGCTTCAAATTCATTCTCTGTTTAGCATAAAATGACATTTTGTATAAATTTTGAAAATATGAAAATTTTAATAATTTTTTTTTTTTTGGTTTTTCGAGACAGGGTTTCTCTGTGTAGCTTTGCGCCTTTCCTGGAACTCGCTTGGTAGCCCAGGCTGGTCTCAAACTCACAAAGATCTGCCTGGCTCTGCCTCCCGAGTGCTGGGATTCAAGGCGTGCGCCACCACTGCCCGGCTGTTTTTTTTTTTTTTTTTTTTTTTTTTTTTTTTTAAGTATCTAAGAGGAAGAACATCTCTAGGATGTCTGTGATGGAATTTCCAGAGAGGTTCAGATCACCTGGCTCCTGACCTAGTGAATGAACTAACCTCTTGATGGGTTCACGGTAAGACAGTAGTACTGGGAGATGGAGACAGGTGGGATGTGGGATGTAGTTGGAAGAAATAGGTTAAATGAGGACATGTATTTGGAACTATCCATTGCCCTGGAGCTTTGCTGTATTTATCCTCCTTACTGCTGCTCCTCACCCCTCTTCTGGCTTTCAGAGTATGCCACATTTACTCACTGCCATAAGGACTGATGCTTCCTTAACTATGAGCAAAATTAATGTTCCCTCATTTAAACTGTCTTCTTAGGTATTTGCTCTGGTCAGTGGAAAAAAAAACTAATACAGCCATCAGTTTGTTTTCTGAATTTGTATAGTCACCTCTTTTTCATTATGTCGTGTATGTAGAATCATGTAATGCGGAGCCAAATCGTTAATAGCAGTGGTCCTTACAAAAATCGAACACATGCTGAATATGACCTGGATTTAGGTTAATTGTGAAAGTAGAGTAATGAAGCCTTATTGACTTGGATTTAAGAGGCAAAAAAGAAAAACTGAACATCTCAGTTTAAAAAATCATCCTGGCAGTGGTGGTGCACACCTTTCATCTCAGTGCTCAGGAGGCAGAGGCAGGCAGATCTCTGAGTTCAAGGCCGGCCTGGTCTACAGATAAAGTTCCTGTGTAACCAGGACTATCAGAGAAAACTTGTCTTGAAAAAACTAAAATGAACAAACAAACAAACAAACCAAACCTAATATATGTGATATCATGACTGGTGATTCCATCATGATAGTAAGATCTTCATTAAAATAATCTGTACTCTTTCTTAAGAAATCAGATTTTCATTGAATATAACAGTAAGTATATAAGGAGAATTGTAGGCAATAATCTGGGAGCCGCCAGAGAATGCATGTTTAAATTGTAGTCATATTTATAGGAAGAACCAGCTTACAGTTCTAGAGTGCTTACCGTGCAGAACCACTGTAAATATGTTGAGTTCCTTGAATTCTTGAATAAAGTTCAATTTCTGCTTCAATACATAAGAAACTAGAGGTCTTCATTCTGTCTTAACAACACGTGAAAAAAGTCACAATGAAAAGTTTTGATACCACAAAAACATACAGAAAGTTAAATAATAAAATGCTTAGTTACATTCACAAAAATAAGAGAAGGAAAAATGAAATAAAAGAAATCAAGTAGAAAATAGTAAAAAAAGAAAAAAAAGCATTTCTATTTAATCCAGTTATAGCAATAATCGAATTTGCTATCAATTATCAATTCAAGGACAAATAGATTGCCAGAGAGCATCCAAAGTGTGACAAAAATAATTCCACTTTAACTCATATGAAAAACATTTACTCCATTAAGACAGATATACAGTAAATGTATGTATATCCTTCGCTAAGGCTTACCAAACTGGAGAGTGACGTCAGTTCTTGTGATCCAGCAGCTCATGGCCCTTTGATATATTTCTGCTAAAATCTGGGAAAAAGTCATTTGCTGTAATTGTTTTATTTCCTTCCTCTCATCATCTCTCCCACTTTTTTTTTTGAAATTCTATCCTAATGTGTTTTTTCTTTTAATGTAGAAATAAACAATATAAAAACAAACAAATACATACATACATACATACCCTATAGGTCATTCAATAGTTATTACTAATTATCAATGATAAATGTATTTCTAAGAATGTATTTCTAAGAAAACTGATAATCGGCAAACAAGAAACTATATCTTTCAGAAAACAGGAAGCATGGAATATGTTCTAATCTTTACTCAATGACTGAAAAAATGAAGACAGAAAATAATCTTTTTATTTTTTGTTTCCAGTATATCCCAACCACAGTTTTCCTTCTCTCCCCTGTTCCCAACCCCACTCACCACCCCCTAGATTCACCCCTCCTCCATTTCTCTTCAGAAAAGAAAGGGTCCCACAAGGATATTTACTGAACGTGATATAACAAGATACAATAAGACAAAGCACAAACCCTCATAATAAGGAAGGGTGAGGCAACTCAGTAGGAAGAAAAGTGGTCCCAAGATTAGAGAAAAGAGTCAGAGACACCCTTGCTCCCACTGTTAGGAGTCCCACAAAACACCAATAAAACAAATATAGCATGTATGCAGAGGATACATCATAGATCCCTGCAGAGTCTGTGATTATTGCTTCAGTCTCTGTAAGGCCCATTGAGCCCTGCTTATTTGATGTCTGTGGGTTATGTACTCTGAGTTCTTGACCCCTTAGACTCTATAGTTCTTCCTCCCTCTCTTCTGTGGAGTTTGCTCTAAGGGCAGGGACCCTATGGAGATCTGCAATTTGTGCTTTCTCTCTACCTAATATTTGGTTGTGGGTTGTGGTGGTATTGTGTTCCCCAAAATATTGTGTATGCTAATAAACTTATCTGGGGTCAGAGAACAGGACAGCCACAATGTTAAACATAGAGGTTAGGCAGTGGTAGCATACGCCTTTAATCCTAGCATTCCAGAGACAGAAATCCCTCTGGATCTCTGTGAGTTCAAGGCCACAATGGAAACGGCCAGGCACGGTGATACACACCTTTAATCCCAGAAAGCCACACCTTTAATCCCAGGGAGTGGTGGTAGAAAGCAGAAAGGTATATAAAGCGTGAGGACCAGAAACTAGAGGCATTTGCCCTGGAGAGGCATTTGGCCTGGAGAAGCATTTGGCCTGGTTAATCATTCAGGATTCTAGCAGCAGTTCAGCTGAGGCTCATTCGGATATGAGGACATAGAGGCTTCCAGTCTGAGGAAGCAAGACCAGCTGAGGATCCAGCAAGGTGAGATAGCTGTGGCTTGTTTTATTTCTCTGACCTTCCAGCATTTACCCCAATACCTGCCTCAGGTTTGATTTTATTAATAAGACCTTCTAAGATTCATGCTACAGTGGGTATCTGCCTCTGCTCCATCAGCTGCCAGGGGAATCCTCTCTGATGATGATTGGGCTAGGCAACATTTTATGATTACATAAGAAAATCATTAGGAAACATTTTGTTGTTTTGTTGCTGTTGTTGTTGTTGTTGTTTGCTTATTTGTTTTCTATCATCGGTCTCTGGGCTATCCAGTCTATCTCTGGTTTCCGGACATAAAGGCTTTTGGCATGGGCTGCCTCTAGTGGCTCATGCCTCAAATTAGACCAGTCATTGGTTGGCCACTGCCACAAGTTCTGCACCTCCATTGTCCCAGCACATTTTGAAGTTGGATAAACCATAGGTTGAAGGTTCTGGGGCTGGATTGGTATCTCAGTTCCACTAATAGAAGCCTTGCCTGGTTACAGAGGATGGGCAGTTCAGTCTCCAAGTGCTCCATTACAAGGAGTCTTCTCTAGGGTCACCTTCATAAAATCTTGAGAGTTTCGACTGCACTAGGTTTCCACATCAACCACTCCCAGATGTCCTCCAGTTCCAGTCTTCTCTCCCTATACTCTATACCACCATTCCTCCACATCACATGATCCCCCCACTTCCCATTCCCACCTGCCACTAGTCCACTACCAAAGTCTATTCTATGTCTGTTCTGGAAGTTGTCTCCTCAGTCAATGTGTGTGCTAAAGCCACAACCACACTTGTCTTGGCAAGAATCGGTAGTCTTTTGTTTTGTGTCCTGTCTGTCCATTTTTGTCCTGTTTGTTAGCAGTCAATTTGAGGACACTTTGTTGTCCAGTGGATAACTTTTGCCACAATGAAAGTTAACTCCATATGCAGTTTCTTCAATGTCCATATCTTCTCTGAAGTAGATTGGAATAATATTATGTTTCTGGGGTCTTTGATGTAGTTGAAGAGTAGATAGTTAAAATTTCCTTAGTTATGATAAAAGATGAGTTAGATATAAAACCTTAGACTCACAAATATAAGATAGCTAGGATATCTTCTTATAAGATTAGATATTGCAACTGTAATTCTTGCTTGATAATTGTTTTGTTATATGTAATTTTACTATGTTAAATTTAAAACCTTCCTTTTTGGAAAAAAGGAAAAGGGAAAGTGCTGTGGATATCGCTCTGTATGTTGTGAATGTGTTGCTTTGATTGGTTAATAAATAAAATGCTAATTGGCTAGTAGTGAGGCAGGAAGTATAGGTGGGACAAAGAGAGAGAAGAATTCTGGGAACAGGAAGGCTGAGCCAGGAGTCACCAGCCAGACACAGAGGAAGCAAGATGTGAAGGCAAAACTGAGAAAAGGGACCATGACACATGGCTAAACATAAATAAGAATTATGGATTAATTTAAGTGTAAGAGCTAGACAACAGTTAGCCTGAGCTAATGGCCGATCAGTTTAATTAATATAAGCCTCTGTGTGTTTACTTGGATTGGAGTGGCTGTGGGACTGGCAGGTGAGAGAGATTTGTCCTGACCACCAGCAGGCTGGGACATGGGAAATCTTCTAGCTACAGAGAGTAGTGTATCTTCAAACATTTATCAAGATTCTAATCACTAATTTAAGTGTTACCAACTTAATCCTTATCTTACAACTTCTCCTGACCATCTTATGGTTCCATGATTCCATTGTTTTTTGAGCAATCACAATGAAATGTATAAAACCTAATCTTGTTTTCATCAATTTTTTAGATGAAAAATATATTCCTACCTTGCTCAAAATGACAACCAAAGTCTTCCTATGCTCACAAGACTCTTTGCAACTTGTTTCCATCAGTATCCTCCCTGTGTTTGTATGGATAGATCCCCATTTTAAACTAGAAACAATAAAAGCAATTACATTATTAAAATAATTTAGTTATTAGCATAACTACACAAAGAATATGACTATATAAATGTAAATGTCAAAATTCTAGACTTAATAGGGTACAAGAAAATATAAGGCAATATAAATACAAAATATTATGCAAAATGTACCTATTTTATAAATTGAAAGAAAAAATTTGAACAATTAATGTAGATTTTAGTAGAAGTTTCTTATCAACAAAATCAGTATATACCTTAGAAATGCCTTTTTTTCTTTTTCTAATGCCTTTTTATCTTTTCCCTTTTTTTATTAAAAATAGATTTTTTTTCTCACATAATATAGCCTGATTAGTTTCACCTCCCTCTACTCTCAGTTCCTCTCAGTCTCTTGTCCCATCTGGATCCACTCCTTTCCAGTCTTTCAGTAGTAACCAAACAGGGAATATCATATCATATCATATCATATCATCTTATGACAAAACAAAAACTAACACATCACATAGCATAAAGAAAACAAACAGAAGGTAAAAAGCCCAAACAAAGGCACAAGAAAGAGAGACTCAGTCTTTCACAAAATCAAGAATCCTATTTAAAAAACAACAAAACAATAAACTGAAATCCTTAACATATATGCAAAGGACCTGTTATGTAAAATAAAAGTCAGAGAAGAAAATGTATATAAATAAAATTAAATTAAAATAATAAGATATATTAAAAAAGAAAGGAAAAGCCCTGACAGGATATAATGAGTATGGGGGAAGGAGGCTGTGTTAGATGTCCTGCTCTTTGGGACTGGAGAAAGGGGCTGGATTTAGGGAACAGGAGGGCTAGTTGAAAACCTGTAGTTAGCTTACTGTTTCCCTGCCCAGAGTGGCCTGTGGATTCCAGGACATGCCTGATGGAAATGGGGAATGGGATGGAGCAATGAATGGGGAGGGGGAGGGCGGTGCGAAAGAAAATATTCTTGTGATCTCTTCGAGGTGGGGTAGATGAAGCTGAGACAGCAAAGGCGGTTTGCTACAGAGCTGAGAATGGAGGAGATGTGGGAGAGGGGAAGATCGATCTGCAGTTAACCTCCCTACTTCCCTGACCAAAGTGGACCGTGATTCCCCAGAGAATACTTGCTACAGTTGGGGGCTGGTATAAAGCCATGAGTAGGGGAAGGCAGGTTGTAGAGGAAGATCTGTGTGATTCACAGGAGTTGGGAGGATTGGAGACTGCAGCAAGGGGTCTGATACAGAACTGGGTATCCCTTAGGGGGACTGGATTTAAAGGAGTAAAGTGAGGGGAAGATTTGCAGTCAACTTTCTTGCTTTCCTGGCCAGAACGCTTTCTTTTTTGTCTTGAAGACCATTCATTTCCTTTATGACATAAGTAAATAGTTTTATAAACACTTTGTTTAACCTAATGAAACTATTTACAAACCTGAAAGTAAGAGAAGACATTGTAGGTCCAACATTTAAAATTGTGTGCAATGATTCAAGGTGATATTGCTAATTTTTCATTTTTCATCATAACAATGTATTGATGATATATCAACACCAATGTAATATTGACATTTGTCTAATGCCATAATCTATCTATATGTCCTCAAGAAAATACAACCACTTATTGGTTATTTGGAGACAAGCAAATTGACATATGTAAATATCACAGACCTATTCTATAGATCTGTTTTAGAAATCTACTATTAATGACATTAGTAAGATGGGGATAAAATTTTGCAGAACATAATTAATGAGAAAAATATAATTAATATTATTTACATATTTTTTAATTAAATGTATTGACTTCCTGTTCTGGACAGTTTTATGCTGACCAGCACTTATTTTCTAGAAATTATAATATAATATAGAGTTTATTAAATGGAAATCTACCTGTTATCACTATATCTGAGATGATATAGACAATGTGGAAAGGGAAAATATCAGTATTCACATGTACAAGGAATATAATGAGGGGTTGGAGAGACAGCTCTGTGGTTAAGAGCACTGACTGCTTTTCCAGAGGACCCAGGTTCAATTCCTAGCACCCACATGACAGGTCACGACTATCTGTTCCAGGGGAACCAACAGCCATGACAAAACATCAGTGTACATAAAAAAATTTTTTAAAAAGAGTATAATGAAGCAAAACCACAAAAATACCACATATAGAAAAAATACATATTTTCAGAACAAACAGGGAAGGGAAAAATGAAAGAAGAAAAATTGTGGAAGACAAGAGACAGCTACATAAGTCTCTGGAATTTCCCTTGGGAGAGGCTATTATTCTTATTGATTTGCGTTTGCAAGTTCTCTGCCCCCTCTCCCTCTACTGGGCCACTATGTAATCCATAAATAATAAATGGAGTAGTAGTGAGCGACTCCTTAGGCTGCAAGCATAGCAGCCATTACAAAATATGAATCTACCAACTGTGCACCACATCACCTTCATCATAAAACCCACTTCATTGTGGAATCAAGAGCCTAGATGTAAACTACCAGCTCCAAAGTTTGAAGCAAATGCAATGAGATGGTTATAATTACAGAATTCAACTCTTTTATTATTTGAAATTCAAAAATTAGTTATTTGCTGAATAGGGTGTACAGGATTACAGAATTTAACTCCTTAATTATTTTTTACTTCAAATTGATTTGTTTGCCTTTAAAATACTGACTTGATTCATGAATGTATAAAGCAATAAAGCAAAGGTTGTTGTTGCCCTTAAAAGTATTATATCTTACCATTTTCTGGGTGCTTTTTATAAAAATCATAAAATATCTTAAGTGTGAGACCATTTTATGTTTTATTTATCCTGTGTGTGTATGAGAAACGGAAGCTTCAGACTGTAAGTGGATAGCCAAACATGTAGAGTAAACGCTGAATGCAGAAATGACAAAGAAGTGGCTGGTACCAATTAAAGAGAACTTAAAATTGCAACATTAGCAAAGGTAATCGGAAGTTAATGATACATCTGAATATTATGGCCCTAGGCATTTTTAATGTTTCAAAGACCTAGACAGGCACAGGTGTATCATATATTGTATGTGGGAGATATCCCCCATGCTGTATAAGAACCAACTTATTTGTATTATTTTAAATATCTTTTTTTCTCAGAATGACAAATATCCAGAGAAGCACACAAACTGTCAGTAGTTACCACCATGAATCTCAAATTGTGATCAGACATGCCCTTTCATTAACTGCGTAAGAAGCCGAAGATGGGGAGTATCTCCAGCGTCCCCCATGTCGTTTCCCAGGAAGGTAGTTTATTCCTCAAAGACTAGTTTACATTCAGAACTGTCATTGCATCATGTGTTTAATTTTATCATTTAGGTATAGAGTATATTTCCTTTTATTAGATATATTTGATGTTGATTGCTTAAAGGCACTATAATTTGTTTTTCTGCTTGACTGTTAGTGGCTGATTTAATATTTATCTGTGATTTACGTTGCTTTTTTTTTATAAACACCAGGTGAGTATAGTGTTGTTATGAACATTTTGTATATGCTTTCCTTTGATAAGTATGTGTATTTAATAGAGTGTGTGTGTGTGTGTGTGTGCGTGCTTGAATGAGTGAAAGTTCTTTTTTTTAAGTTTTCTTTTTTTAAATTTATCTATTTTAATGTGCATTGGCATTTTTGCCATGGGTGTCGGGTCCCCTGAAACCGGCATTACGAACAGTTGTGAGCTGCCATGTCGATGCTGGGAATTGAACTCAGGTCCTCTGGAAGAGCAGTCCGTGCTCTTAACCTCTGAGACATCTCTCCAGCTCAAGTGAAAGTTCTTAATTTAAATTTTATATATTTGTCTTTTTTATGATTCACTATTTCTTAATTTGTCTTGTTTAAAGTTATACACAGGTTTCTTAATATTTTCTCCCAACAGGTATACAAATCCATCTTTGACGTTGAGATGCAACAATTTTAGCAATAAAAATGCAATATAAGAAACTACTCCCAGAGGCTAGAATAATTAGTAAAAGAATACGGATCTGTCAAGAGTGTAGAATAAAGGATCAAGAAGAATCACTAACCCTAAAGTTTACTTGGTAACTCAAGGAAATCCTGCATGCCATCAGTTAGAGCTGACATGTAGGCCTAGTTAGATAAGGCATAGCCATAACTTAAGCAACATAATGGACTATAGATCCTGACAGAAAGTACTGGAACCTGTGCTTCAAACACTGGAACAGCTCTTCCTAGAGATGTATACTGATGATGTGCAGACTTTTCTGGATGTTTGCTCCAGGCAAAGCTGTCCATTGGGGATCAGGATGGATTTTAATAAATAGTTTCCACTGGCTTTTATGTGCTACAGGGTCATGGATCACTGTGATGAGATCTGGGGAAGCATAGACTGCGAGACTCTATAGAGAAAGTGAACACATGTAGAAGTCAGACAATTTTTTTTTCTACAATGTCTCTGACATTTCTAACTTGGACTTAAAAAAAGGTAATATTTAATTACCCATAGCTTTTTTGTTCACAGATCATGCAAAAAGTATTGGTTTGAACTAAAGTAATTCATTACTACAATACAGAAACAAGCATGGAGGGAGGGAGAATGGGAGAGATAGATAGATAGATAGATAGATAGATAGATAGATAGATAGATAGATAGATAGATGATAGATAGACAGACATGTGATAGATAGATGGATGGATGGTTAGATACAAAGATAGATAGATAGATAGATAGATAGATAGATAGATGGATGGATGGATGGATGGATGGATGGATGGACGGACGGAAGGACGGACGGACGGACGGACAGACAGACAGACAGACAGACAGACAGACAGACAGACAGACAGACAGACAGATAGATAGATAGATAGATAGATAGATAGATAGATAGATGATTAGATAATGCCAGGGATTTCTTGTGTTAACTCTAGCATAAATGGTATGGAATATATTCATAGTTTGGAAGGTAAATTTCCTCTAGCCATAAGGCCTATGAGCAATATTATACTAATTTGGAAATTATCTTGTTCTGAACGTCCTGAATACCAAATCCTTGCAGTTAGCCTATATTAAAGCAATAGGCACTGTGTACAATGAGAACTTGCAATGTGTCAGTGGTGGGAGCATAAAATATTAATATATATAAGGCCTATTAATAACAGTCAACTCCCAATGTGTCTTACATAGAGACAAAATGCTTACCTAACAAGTTAACAACAGCAGCACTTTAAATTCGGTATGGAGTTAAAATACTACTTAAAAACAGCATTGGCTGTTAAATGTCAGTCCCTGGAATAGATAAATCTGACTACCTATCGGCAGTCTGGACTTACTCTTTTCACTCATGCTTCAGATTGAAGTTTTGTTTGCTTTTATGATGTTTACATTTCCTTCCTTCTCTTCTTTTGACAGTTTACTTTCTCTTTACTTCACTGTATCAAAATGTGAGCATTGCTCAATATAACCATTGCTGGCTCACTGATTCTTTTTAAGAGAAAAACACCTCTTTTGAAATTCTGTATCTATGGCATCATATCTCGTATCTTTGTGAAATATATAGGTGTGAGTTTTCAAATTTGGTTTCAGTCTCTAGATTTTACTCATGAATTTCTAACTGGTTACAAAGTGTGTGTGTGTGTGTGTGTGTGTGTGTGTGTGTGTGTGTTTTCACAGCTCAGGGCTGAAAGAGCCAGATTCTTCTGCTAAATGTGTTTCACTGAAACTATAATTTCTTAATAATTATATAATCAATTGCCTAGATTTCAGGATCCATATTTCCTATTCTATTCATGCCTATCTATTTGTTTTCTGCCAGTTCCTAGTATATAGCATATTTATATTTGCAAGTTCTTAGACGTTTTGTTTATACACTTTTTAAAAATTCTATACTACAGTTACCACTACTACTTAAGCAATAGAGTATGGGAAACAAACAACTTATAGTACTTAGAATAAACTACTTGTCTTTTGAGAACCTACAATAAAATCAGTTCTAGGAGCTGAAATTCTGAAGCTCATTATTAGTAAACCCAGAAAATTATTAAAATATCATAGCACACAGAGTACTACTAACAAACCACAAGGTCATCATTTATGATCATGTGGTAAGGGTGTCTTCCTAAGGTACCATAAGCATAGCTTAATTATAAGAAAAGAAAAAGGATTTAAAGAGAAACCAACATTCCTCCACTGGGCACTTCCCTTGAATGACAAAAAGCAAATATGGAACAGAGAAAATAGAGTACCAAGTTATTGTCACAGTGTCTCAGACACATGCGGAAAGACTGAAGTATGGTTAATTATGATATGGAGTTTGACAGGAAGATGCTTGGGGGAAAACAGAAGTTCTCCCAAAAGGCCAGTAAAAACAAACATTAGAATGCTAGGACAAAACTACAGAATAAACATTGAGAATGATGCGCTGTCTCAATGGGCAAAGTCACAAAGCTGGCGATTTGAGTTCCTTTCCTTGAGCTACGTGAAGGTAGAAGAAGACACCTGGCTCCACCAAAATGCCTTCTGAACTCGACACATGCGCAGTGGCACAGTATGCAAACACTCCATACACACACACACACACACACACACACACACACACACACGCACACGCACACACACACGCACATGCACACACATGCACACACACACACACACACACACACACATACAGGCATATAAATAAATAAATCGCACACACACACGCACATGCACACACATGCACACATACACACACACACACACACATACAGGCATATAAATAAATAAATATGGAATCCTAGTTTTTAAGAAAAAAAAGCAATGTAAATCACAGATAAATATTATATCAGAAGTAGCAGTTTTTAAACGGTTCTATAAAGGACAATACATGGTTTAGGGTCTATATTTTTCTTCGTCTAATTCCTGAAAGCATTTGTTTGGTACCATAATAATCCACAGAGAAAAACACTGAATAAATATGTATCTACAAGAAGTGGGAATCCCAGGAGCATAAAGAAGTTCTGGGGGTCAGGAAAAACTCAAGAATTCTGTGAATGTGCAGAATCTTTTATTTACTTCTTGTGAGCTGCCCGCAGAATGTAGCTCAGAATTATTTATCTTTCTTCCTCAGAAGTGTAAAATGAAAGAAGAACGAGCAACCTCACTGTACTCTAAAAGCATTTCAATAACAGAATTCTGCGAGGCATTCTAGAGTACCCTGTTCATTGTTCAAGTTGTTGAACATGCTAAACAGCCATTTAGAAAATTTCAAATAACTGGTCCAACACATCCCATTCATTCATTTTTGGATGGATATGAAAATAGAACTAAACCATTTTTAAATGAAATTATGTGTTTTCCAATAGAATTATTAGGTTCCTTTCACTTTTGCTGGTAAACAAAAGCATTTTTGGATTCTAAAATGCAGTGCTTTCATGAAATATTGATGACAAATTTTAAATATATATGTGTGTGTATGTATATATATATATATATATATATATATATAAGTTGCCTAATTGAATTAAATTTATGGAGTTCACATTATTTGCACAAGCAGTTGAATTACACTGTGAAGAGTACTAAAATACAAATTAGGTAATATCTTAGGTATAACACTCTGCACACGAATTCCAGCCTTCCCACTTGTCATCTGTGTAATATGGAGAATTAAAGTGAAGGGAAGATAATACTTATCTCAATAGACTGTGATGAGTGTTAATTGAGAGTAACCGTTAATGGGATTAATCCATGGAGTCTATTTAATGAGCAAAGGAATTTATTTGGGGGTTAACTCACAACCACGGGAGATTTATCGGAGGGTCCAGTAAAGTTGAGCTGTGTCCCACGCTGATCTGCCTGGTCCATGATCTCAGCATCCAAAACCACATGGTAGCAAAGAGAGAGCACAGTGCAATGCAGGTCTTAAGGGTCCCCCAGCGGCCACGCCCCAGGGGCATGTACCTCAAAGTCATAGGCAGGTGTAACAGCGACCTGCTACCTCACTGGGGCAGTGCTTCAGGGCATGGCTCAAACAGCTACCCAGTTCCACCAATTGTGATGGAGTCAGAAAAATGTCTTTCACACAGTTACTCAACAAGTAATCATTTCTATAATGGGTGTATGTATCATAGCATGTAGATGTCATAGAAGAAACCAGCCCAGGGGCCGGATTTCATCATATCATGTTGCATCAGGAACAAGATTATGTGTGGTTCTGAAAGCTCAGAAATCATCAAAGGATTATGCTTGGGGAATTCTTTACTCCTACCCAAAAGGTTGGGAAGCACTAGTATTCGAGGAAATATGGTCAGCTAAACAGGCAATCAATTTGCTTTAAAAAGAAAACGTTGACAATGGCAACATGCATGTGTGTGTGTGGTGTGTGTGTGTGTGTGTGTGTGTGTGTGTGTGTGTTTTAAGAATATATAAATATGTGTAGTACTTGGAAATCCTTCTCTCTATCCTCCTCTGTCTCTTTCATCCTGCTTTCCCCCTTCTTTTTACGTCCTCTTCCTTCTCTTCCTCCTTCCTCTTTCTCTTCTAACAATATCTTACTATTCAGCTCAGTACAGCATCACAGTTATGACCCTTCTGTTTCACCCTGAAGAGTGCTGGGAATACGGCCACATGCCTGCTGCCACCATACTCAGAAACCCACACCTTTCATAACATGCAGGAAACCCCCGAGCACAGTGTTACCAAATGAAAAGACGATGCTGAATGCGGGCAGAGTTCTCATAGATGATTCATAAACAGACTTCCAACAAACAATATCTCTTTGATGTTTGTATTACTTACAGTGATAGAGTATTAAAAATTGAAAGTACTAAGGAATATTGAGAAGAGCCACCCTCCTTTTAGCTAATGGTGAGTTGTGATTTCACCGTAGACCTACAATATGCTAGAGCATATTGCTAGAGCACACAGTTTGTCTTGGCTGTGTTTATTGGAATTTCTGTTTATGCAAGAATAAATTGGACTATAAGGACCATGATACCGTTCTGTGACTTTTTCCATTTCTGATTTCATCCGTTTGGCTTCTAAGACTGCCATCTTGGGCTCAGAGTAATAATAAACAATATAGTCTGGCCTCAAAGTGGGAAAGACACGGGCTCCTCTACCTCTAAGTCTTTCCTTTTTCTATGTAATAGCCCCTTGTCGTGTTCATGAAGAATTATGTTTCTAGCCAAAATGCAGTTTCTGTATTTAGAGAAACATGGCACATTCCATTCATTTTCAATGAACATATGATTCTTTTCTATAATGTAATAAAACAACAAGAAAGACTCTGTTAGTGGCTGAGTTCAAGAAACTAAAATTGATGGTCAAAGTGGCTAAATCACTTTTCGTGGATTCTAAGCATACTGTTCTTAAATTTCTAGTGCAAACTATATTAAACTATTCCTGTTCTATCCACATTTAATCCTACTGGTTCTAGAAAAATGAGATGTAAAACAGTTTTTTTCAGAATATTTTTGTACATGAGAAAGAACCTTATGTTAAATTAGCCAAGTTTTAGTGAGACCAAAAGCCCATGCAGCTGCTCTTTTCCTGTTGTTTCTTCCACACACTGAGCTCTGGTCTTCTGTTGTGGTTTTCCTCCCTTTTAAAGGAGAAAGTAAGTTCTGCTGTCAAGTTCGTTCTTCTTTGTTTCTGGAAACTGAAAATACAGCGTTAAGCCTCACTTAAAAGTATTCTGCACAAACATGACTCCCAACCTTAGAAAACAAAAGAAGAAGACCTCAGTAAAAGATTCTCCCTTTCCACCACCACCATTAACTTCTTGGGTCTTCGGGAACACCTAGATAACATGTCAAAAAAATTTCTGCACTCAAGCAGAAACTGTCAAACTAGTATTAACTGAACAAAAATGGACACCCATAGATATCTGTTGCACTAAAAAAATAAATCTTCAGGTTCCCATTCTTTGGTTTACCAAAAAGTAATAGTGGTGTAGTTCTCTTTTGTTTGCAAAACATTTCATTAAGTCGGAGTATAGAATTGTTTGCAATTGAAAAACCTCCTACTTAAGCAACAGACATAGGGGCTATACTCATGATTGACTTAGAAAAAAAGGTATATATATTAACTTTTTACTAACTCATTTTTACTAATTTATTATATGTTATTTTATAATAAAACAAAAGACATATAACAGAAAATACAAACAATATGTAATTATTAACATTTAATGCTTTAATTAAAATATATAAATACGTTTGCTTATGAATGTACCTTCCTTCAAAAGGAATATGGATTACTGTAATTAGGGGCATAGAACTTGATGGGTGTTTTGGAAATGTTCCCTTTCCTATTCCTCTGCAGGTATTGAAAAATGTGGAGACTATGCAGAAAACAACTATTTATGTTGAACACCAGGTAGCACAGCACTGGAATCCCTAAGGAAGGGACAGGACAGATTAAGACTATGAAGGCTTGCCTTCTGCCTCAGGGACCATTTACTGAATATAATCTGGAAAAGGGAAACCTAGCAGATTTCTGTAAGTTTCCCGAGTTTGAAGAAGCTGAAACTGATGTTTAAGGAGACAATACAGTCATTATATTTAGAATAGAATATCTATCAGCAAAAGTCTGCAAAGACAAGTGAACTAGCAAAATTAAAGATCATTAAGACTTCAGCTAAATACTTATCAGTATATGCCCTGAATTAAACTCCCTTAAGGCAAGCAAAAATGGCTTGGAGATGATAGTTCCCAGGCAAACAGGGAAGTGTAGATTGGAAAGCCAGAAAGGAGAGATCAGCTAAATACATGATATACATAGTAACAAAACAAACAAACAAACAAACAAACAAAAACAAACAAAATTTCCACATTTTAAGAATGGTGCGTGTGTGTGTGTGTGTGTGTGTGTGTGTGTGTGTGTGTGTGTGTCTTGTGCTTTTGTACCATTTATTTTTTTTAAAGTTTGATTTTTTTTTATTTGTTTTCTAAGGAGAGAGAGAAATAGTGTGGAGTTAGGTGGGTGTGGAAGTGGGGAGGATCTGGAATTGGGGGATGGGAAACCATGATCAGAATGTAACATGTTTATTTTCTCAATAAAAATATCATAAATTGGAATAGGGATCAAATATATCTCACCTCAGAATAATGGCTCTGTAAATGTGTTCCTGTTCTCCAAAATAATAATAAATAAATGAAAAATAAATAAATAGACAACAACAGGCAAAAAATATTGGACACATAACTAGACATAGATGGAACCTTTGCCATAATAAAATTTATAATTGAGAAGATACAACAAAATCCATCACTGAATAATTTAGAATGACAAATATTCATCATTCATTTTAAAATTACTTGCTATAATAAAAGATCAAAAATATAATCCATTACCAGGAAAAAATTCAAAATGGACAAACTAAATAACTTTTTAAAATGTTCTATGTAGCAAGAATGATGTAAATAGCAGATATAATCTAAAAATTATATGGTACAATTCATGGAATAGAAATTAATTAAATTAGACCAGTGTCAGTTTGGACCTCTTATAGATGAAATGACTCCACACAGATGCACTTAGTAACAGAAAATCTTCAGGATAATACATAGAGGAGAAAAATATATAAAATAATGCCCCCCCCGCCCCCGTGTGTGTGTGTGTGTGTGTGTGTGTGTGTGTGTGTGTGTGTGTGTG